>JAGVSQ010002432.1:3432-24717 GCA_022683975.1 Rhyacophila evoluta | reverse complement strand
CTGATTAAGACCAGGTGTGAGAACGGGGCGGGTGGATGGTGGGCACATTAGGTAGCTGTAAATAGGTGAGTGAGCAAGTTAGCATTTCGAAAGCGCAACAACACGTTGTCGTGACAAAAACTCGCTCACTCACCTATTAAAAGCTATTTTGCATCTCTTGTTTCAGCCATTAGCCGTCGCCACGGCATATATTGTGCCCGTGGCTTTATCCACAAAAATCTTTTTGCTGTGTATTAAATTGACATGAACGGATTTTTTAATGTATATTAAACTGCTGGCCGAGAAGTATGAAGACTTGCAATTGACAAATTGAAAAAATTAGTAACTTTCATTGTAATTTTGGCACCGGAGGATTTTTTCAATTACATATATTTTTAGTTTTACATTAGTATTTTATTTTTTTACAAAAACTGCGAATAAAGGTTTTTTTAGAATCGAGAGTCCGATAATTTCTATGTTAGCATTATAAAAATCGATGTATTACCGTGAATGATCCCAAACAGTAAATTTTATTATTGATTTCCGTCAGTTCTAGCGGTCCCGGATCCTTTCAGAGTGGAGGTCCGGTGAACGTATTTCAAACGAAAGTGGTTTTCTCATTGGTATACAGAAAAAAAAACCACATTGGATAGTCACAATCTGCTTATAGACCCAATCCAAGATATAAATCAAATCCCCAAGCTAAAAACAACTACCACACACACGTTATAATTCGCAGTTTGAAGTCGACCGCATTTTAAAGCCCTATTACACCACAAAATTTCAAGGCACCCTTACCGTTACTAAGTGCGGTGTAATAAGCCTTAAATCACATACAAGAGACCAAAGCTCAATCTGCAGTAAGAGCACTTAATATTGTGTAGTGTAATAGGCCTTTTAGTAAAACGTGGTCCGTGCGTAGTGCCCCTTAGCGATTGTCATTGATAATATTTTCCTCGAATATATATCAACTGTATAAAGGAAAAAAAACGTAACCCTCAGTATTTCAAAATAACTTTTATTCGACAGTCACAATGTATAGAATTTAATACACGTTTTATCAAAAGCTGAAAATGCCGAACGTTTCTAAATTAAGTTTGAAATAAGGATGACATGTGAAATTTGCGACCAGGAAAAATAGCTTCCATCTAAACAATTTGATTGATTTTTTTCAAATAACGTATTCAATTAATATTATATTGAATAGATAAAGACCAATTTAAGTCTTCGTTCAGTTGAAGGTTGTGTGTATGTAATGTTTTCACTTTGAGGTCAAATAATTTGTGCTTCCTGTAAAATATGTTGTATGGGTTACGTCTTTTTTCTTTTCCGCAGTCGATATTATAATAATAAAATGAGTATTGTAAGAAAACCACATTCGCTTAATCGTCACCGCAAAGGACCAAAAACTAGCGCATACCTTTACAAAAACACCGCACATATTCCCCGAAGGTTTTTTTTAAACATATGAGCTAGTCAACCACTTTATATGTTACAATTGCATACGATAATCTAATTTTTCTACACCTCGCCGGAATCTTAATTATCAAGGCGAAGTCGGTCGACCTCACATTTTTTTAACTGGCCACACTTTTCCGTCTCGATCGCGAATATTTTCTTCGAAAAGTTACCGCTACAAGATACGACGAGTAATAATTGTAATCTATGAATAAGTACAAATCCTTAATCGAGCTAATCCCTCTCAGTTTTACCGTCCCGGCTGGATTCCATTGCTTTCATTTATTTTATTTTTATTTTTTTGTTTATTCGAACCGTATCCGAAGACTAGTTAAGTTTTGAGCACGTTACAAGGATCATTTTCAAACTATCATCTAATATAAAATCTGCTTAACATGGCATATCTAAAAGTTTAATATATGCTGACCTAAAAAATAGCTACGTTATAAAAAGACAAACATTTGACAAATTTTAACGTAAAAAGTAATAAAATATAAGTTTGCCAGCGATGTGGCCTATTTATATTTATTATTTTGAATCGTGGGTAATAATCAATCACTAACGAAGGGTTTACATTGCTTATAGTGCTTTTTTTTCAGTATGAAATTAACCCTGTAACTCTGTGGGAATATTATAACAATAAGCGATCGTTCCGTCTATTAAGGAAAATGCATTTTTTTTTACTAAAAGCGCATTACAAAAAAAAAAACCGCGTCGGCTTTGCGAAACTCATCAACATTAAAACATTTCACAATACATTAGCAAAAAGCGTTCTAAAACAATCACTTTAGAGAGCATTTACCGAATTGAACATAAACAAGTCTTTTATAGATTTGACATAATGGCATGACTAATATAAATTCGATGGTTGAGTCAGCTCAAATTTCTAGTTACATTTAATTAGATGGTATCACTAATATAATCGACAATTACTTCTTTCGGAATAACACCAAACGAAATTTCAAAACAAATAAATATCGGTATGCCTTGTCAAAAATGGACCGCAATTCGTGATCCTCTACTGTTTTGACACATCGCTACACCGACTGAATTTTGCGGTCCGTATATACAGCGAATCATGGTAGTGTGAGGCGCACCTTATTTTATTTAAATCTACGAAGAATGCCGAATGATGTTTCTTACTATGTCAAAAAAGCTTGATTTATTTAGCATTAGATAAAACACAAGTTTTTATCGACATTTAATCAGTCTTTGAAATCAGATTATAATCTTGATATGATTTCTATAGCCAATTCATTTAATAAACATCTTTACGTTTTTTTGATAATTATTAGCTACTCAAATGTATCACTAATTAAATGGAAGATGTACGTATGTAGCTGACTCCCAACGAATATCAAAATAGTACATTGTCTTACAAAAATGAATTCGTAATACATTATCAAAAGCTTTTTAATAGGCAGTGAGAAAGTATTGTAGTAAATTCAATTGCAGCTTTTCATTATTTGAGTATTGATATAAATAACCAGCACACTTGACGAAATTGTTATTTTGAAAAAGGCTTTTATTAGTGTTAATTAATTACAAATCTCGATAAAAACTTGTGATTTACTGTCAAATCAATCTGTTCAGAATAGATTAACCGTAACAATGACATTGCGATATGTATTATATCAATAATAAAAACCATTGTATGTATTTGATTTTACATTTTTACAATTAAATATAGTTGTTAGTATCACTAGTGACGGGATACAAGTAAATATTTTAAGTATTGCGAATGTAATGCATCGTAAGTGATATAAACTTGAAATGACTCATAGTGCCAAATGCCCCAAAATAGTTTGCACGCATTAATTTAAATTAATCATATTCTGAACAAGATAAAAGTATATCTGAAAGAAGTTAAGTCGTGTTATAAGCATTTTCAATTTAAATAGGAATAATTTCTATCGACGAATATTAATATATCTACATACAACGATAAATCATTCGTAGCAATTAATAATTTATTTTAAAATACAATAATTATATTCATCTTCTCATAAGTATAGATCAAAAATGGTATATTTATTTATGCGATTATTTATATACGTTTTTACTTTTATAATCTACTTAGATAAAGGGTTATGTTTTTTTTTAATGAAGAATCTTCAATGACCAGGGCCGCATTCAGGGGCAGAGAGGCACTACTCTCTCTTTAAAAATATTATTGCTTATTTAGCCCTGGCGGTCGGCATTGGCTCTAATGAATTCCAAGATGAAATCTACAACTAGTCTTTCAATATGTTCTTACGTGACTAAATATACAATTTTTCCCTATATAATTTTTTTCAAAAACAATATGTCAGTAGTTGCCAACCGTCATTCCGTCGTTATCGTCGCAGTAATTAAAAATCGAAAAACGCTTAAAACATTAAACTTTTTTATTTTGAAAATATTTTTACTCTGCGTTAGTAATAAAAGTGATTATTATTAATATTACGTTAATCTATATATTAGGCCGCACGCGCGACACGCGTTCTCTGGCGGCGGATCGCTGAACTAACATTTTTTTTTACTAAATAAGCTTCCTGCTGTCATTTTGTGCGGCCATTTTTATCTGCCCCCCCTCAGGGGGCATTTTGTTAATTGAAATACCTTACGAGATATTATGTTTTGAGATCTAAATGAGCACGCGAATGGGCGTCAGGCGGCAAACGCGTTTCCTTTGGGATGCACGTATCCTTCGATATACAACAATACGTTTATATTAAAATATTATCAGCTGCCATCAGAGTTGTTAATAGCAAACTATTAAAATAGCTTCCGGTTCAATGAGACCTTCGGAATACATCGTACTTTGTAATGAGTAATATTGTTACAATATTTATGGCAATGGAAGAAGCTTCAATTTTCAATAATTAATTTTCAGTTACATACGCGTGGATCACTTTAATGACAAAAAAAAACAAACACTGGCCGCTCATGCGCTTTCACTAATATGTCTTATATTGCCTTCCCGACTAAACGTTCCAACTGGTATATTTAATTTCACTGCAAGTGGATTCAAAAATCGATTTAAATTATTCAAATATTTAAAAATGGAACAGAATCTAAAACACAGTACAATTCTTGTGATTAGACAAGTTCATCGAAATAATAATTTTAAAAATGGAATACAGATTGTTATTTTATTATTTATGGTTAAAAATTTTGCCCTCGTGTATTTTTATTAAATTCACAAGGGATACTTGATATTTAATTCAGTATTCAATTGGCGTTTTATTTAATTTGAAGGTTGGAATATAAATATTTCAAAGGAGGTTATAATGTCAGACGAGTAATATCCAGCATATGTAAACTGAAGGTGGTATTGAAATCGCTCGACGGTGGATTCCCCGGACCAGAGGGACAAAGGTTTCGCGCGCGTATGAACGCTGGTCTCCCTTACACGTAATTTCTACCAACTACTCTACCATATGATACAGAAATCTTACAGTTTATTAAATTACAAAAATACAAACGTTCAGTTGTTATAAATATGTATTATTATAAATAGTTATTACTCGCTATTGACGTCGTGACGCTGTTTAATTCTACGAATATACTTTAAAGTGTTAAATGTAATAAAATGTTTAGAACCGCTGCACGTGTGCAGTCAGCGGTCGTCCGCTTTTTCGGATGAGTATTTTTATTTTTTTATATAAGTAAGAATATATTTTTTTACATTTTTAATTTATCGACAAAATATAAAACGCATCTCCACGCACTTGACGGGTTATCCTATCGTGTAATTAGACTTAACATTATTTATAATTGTAAGTCTAATTACAATTATAAATAATGTTAAATTTTCTTTCGGTAAATATTTAAAATGAAATCGTTTTTTTTGTGCTAATTTTAAACATGTCATATATAATATTATGAGAGAAGGACTCACTAGTTTTCAACAAATCCTACAGCGTACAATAAATATGTGTAATATAATAATCAATTATTGAGTCGATATAATCATATAAAATATATGGGAAATCAAAATGAAAAATAAAAAAAAACAAAAAGAAAATGATAAATTACAAAAAAAAACTTTATTTTGACAATATTTGGTAGCAATTGTTCTAATCCGGCGGTTCTCAAATCGAGGTTCGCGGGGAATATTAGATTTATTTGTTAATTAATAAAACTGGGTTGTTTTTTTTTTTTTTGTTACTTTTTAAGTGGAAAGTTTTCCTCTGCGGAAACATCGTTTGAGAAGCGCCGCGTCGAGTGTCCTCGATCCTCCTGACCGCCATTTCAACTCGGGGATACACCACACTTTCACATTCACATATACACAATCATTTATTTATAAACAATTCAATAATCATTTCGAGTCAAAAAAAGCTTCATATAAAAATTACAAAATAAAAATTAATAATGAATATTGTATTAATAATAACTAGCCCCATCGTCCAACAAAGGAAGGGTACACTTTAAAATATTTCAATAGTCAAATATAAACACTATTTTAAATCTAAGCGTTTAAACTAACCAAATCATACAACGGCGTGAAAGCCTTGTACTTAAATTATCCGAGTAAACATTATTTTCGTGGAAAAATTACGTAAAAAAATAAAATAATATTTATCCATCAATAACTTATGATAAAATGAGAAATCTTTCGAACTAATCGCTCCAAAAATGACTACCGATAGAAATAACTAATTAATTAATTAATTAATAAAAAAAAACGTGACACGTACGCCAATGCACTGAAAGTCACGCGAGTAGAAATAGAATAGGATAGAAATACAACACTGCGCGATATAGCCGGACACCATGATTTACTCTTGTCTACTTAATGCATTCTATAATACGTGCTAAACTCCGTAGTAACTTGATAAAGCTCGTGAAAGCTTTCATCAGTTACTTGTTCCTACACCTCCCCGACGCGTCTTCAAAAAAATCAATCATTAACGCGAAAATCTAACAATTAGGGATATGTATCGTTTATTATCTTTTGTTCCTTCTATTGATTAATAATTATAAATATAAAACGCTCGAAATGGGGCCCGGCTTCCGCGTCATATATATCGGCTCCCGCTTGGGGCCGTCAACTTTTTTTTTTAATATTTATATTTTTTACAATATCATCAATATATTATTGTTTATACTTTTTATTATATTATATTATTGGATTTTTTCATTTTTAATTAAATAATTCTCGAGAATTGCCATATCGATCAGCCTTTTTAGAGAATCACGGCGAAAATACAAATACATAATAAGAAAAAAACCAAATGAGGAGAAAAAAAGTGAAATAAAAAAAACAATTGATAAAAATACGTTTCAAAGAACAAGTCATAATTAACATAGGAGATATGAAGTCAAAATACGAATTAGATGAGATTACCGAGGGTTCCTCGGTGAGGGTGGGAAGGGGACGTCTGATGGGATAGGGGAATGGGTAGGATCTGGATGAGGGTTTGGGATTGCGCGAGGCGGAGATCGCTTAGGAGATGATGCGGATGGCGGACGAAGCCGGCGTGCAGCAGGCTGGGCAGGGTCTTCCCGACGCTGCCAGTCTACGTGCGCAGTCCAGGCAGAAGAGATTGTGTCCGCAGGGCACTAAGGCCGCTGTCACTGCGCGTTCGCCGCACAGTGCGCACCCCCTTGGAGATCCTGAAGGCGATGGTCTAGCTCCGGGGAAAGACCACACTCCAGCCGGGCTCTCGAAGCTCGGAGACTCGCCGAGTCCTTCATCGCGCTCGCGTTCTGCTGGAGACCAGATGGAAGCGAGTCCTGGTGCGCAGGATCCTGATCCTGATGAGACTGATCCGGACGAAGAGAAGACTCCCGATGAACAAGATGCCGGTGCTGGGGCAGTGTCGAGTCTGCCTAGAAGTGCGCTGAATGTGCCGCGGCAGAGTGCTCCAAGAAGTTCTGGATCTTCTGATGTTCCTGTACCGGGTCCGCCACCGGCGCCAGTGCGTACTGCGATGTGTGCTTCAATTTCTTTGCGAGCTGCTTCAACACTCTCGGGTAGGCCTGTCACTTCGAATACTGGTTCCTTATCGCGGCTGGGTGTCACAATGTACGTGTGAGTCTGGTGCTGGATGCGTTTGATGGTGGCTCCTTTGGGGCCGACGACGAGACCGACAACGCGGTATGGGACCCTAACCTGAGTAGTCACATGTCCTGGGGCAGCTGCAGGTGGGCCGGGTGGCGCTCCGGCGGATGAACGTCTGGAGGCACGGATCTGACTGAAATGCTCGGCGGCTGACAGGATTTCCCTCTTGGCACGGGCGACGTCTTCTTTGCGACCAGTCACCACGAAGACTGGCTCTTCGCCGCGAACTGGAGTCTTTATGTAAGTGTTGGTCTTGGCACGAAGTGCTTTGATCTTACAACCTGGAAACAAAAAAGAATAAACCGTTAATTAAAAATATGCCATGAAAATCATAATAAATCAAGGGAGATATCGAATAAGGTATAAATGGGTATAATCCATTTGTCAGGTCTAAAAAATGAATTAATGAGGATTAAAAATAAATTAAGCCGAACATAAATTAGTTATGATTACCAGATAAATGTCACAAAGTAAATTATATTCGGTTCAAAACACACTCGTACAGTCCGTAACGTTTTTATAGAATTCTCTCTTGGACACGTGTCCCACGCATAGTAATCGAGGATTACATATTTATAACAGCCACGTCGTGGTTAAATTGCAACGAACTGTTTGTTGGCCATCACATTTAACCAATTGTTCGGATAATGGAGATATTTCTATTTGTAGTTTGTCTATAATAAATAAATCGGTGTTGTGTAATGCGGTTTAATGATTGTGTGAAATAGATCAAATGTTCATATTAATTTATCATTTATAATCTACAATATACATATAAGTCCGTTAATATTATAAAATATATACAATGACAAGCTTAAAGTGGATAATTTTTTCAGTTATTTCTAGTATTAGTAGACTGCAGATAAAAAACAGGCTTCTAGCTTTAGCTAACTTTATAAATGTTGTATTAAAACGATGTAAGCTGCAAATGCCGAATTATTATCTGAATAAACCCCTTATTTTTGAAGAGTATAGCTTGTCAATTATTTTTTTATACCATATTCGCTCCCAAATTGGAGCATCTACACAGAGTGAAGAATCCACTCCGAAAGTAGAGTATATGGATCCCCGCAATGTGAAGACGGCTTGACAGATTATTTTTCACGCAAATTGTTTGTCAGACAATTACTCAACCCAATGGGCATACAGTCCTGCATTTTTTAGATTTAAAATACAACAACAGATATGGATTCGAACCCGTATTGCTAGGCGCGCACGCTACCAACTAAGCTAACCGGGGAGACAGATTTATAACCAGGAAAAATGACTTCCACGTTAATTTTATCGGTTTTTCTTGAATAACTTATTGTATTAATATGAGATTGGATACAAAACAAACTAGTTTTAATTTTCGTTATATATCGTTAAATCATTTAATATAGGTTTTTTGCGTCTACTATACAATTATTTCTGTGTAGGTTACATTCTTTTTCCTTTCCAAAATCGATATTAAAAGAATAACTATTGTCCGACACCAGCCAAAGTGGTTGTATCACTATCACTGACAAATTAAAGCTGCGACGCCGGGCATGGCTCGGCCACATATTGCGGATGCCTCAAGAGAGTCATGAATGAACTCATTGAATGTATTCGGCGTAAGGCCGCTAAATACTATCTATAGAACGCAAGAATACAGGGATTCTTGGAGACGGTACGTGGTGTCCATATGCTCCACTTAGGGAGCGGACATGGAAGAAGAAGAAGATATTACAGGAATACGTATTTGATTTTTTATTTTAAGTCACTTTGTTAAGTATTGTTCATTTTTTTGTTATAAAATACAATTCGTACACATCTTATAAACATATGTACTAATGCACAAATTTACTAACGGTATAAGAAATTGAAAAATATAATAGACAATAATAAGATTGTCTAGCATTTATAAATAATAGAGTTGATTTTGGACATCAAACAATAGACGAAAAAATGTTTATTACGAAATATTCGTAAAATAAATAACGTTTATGAATAAGGTATGACGCCTGGTTATTAGGAAAATGGCTATCTAACTGTCAAGAAGTGAAACGTTTGACGTGGAAATGGTGTTTCAGGAGCAATAAGCTTTAGTACCGTATAAAAGCTGTGGTGTGGGCAAGCTTAAAAGTCAAGGCTGCCAACTTGCGTAGTGAACAGGATGCTCGCAAAATTGCCCCGTGTACAATGTGTATAAATATATATCGAATTTTAACGTTTCCGGTAACATACCTCTACGCCGTAGAGGTATATTTACTACTGTGTAATAGGATATACAATTATTTGGAAAACAAATTTATACATTCTTTTACTAAATAATTGTTGTCTCATTCCTTGAAATAATTGTTGTGTAATCGAATAAAAATGTTTACTACTTGCATTCCCCTCCACCACCCGTTACGTCTCCACAACCGTTATGCAGGCGTATACCGTGGCGTAACGAAAGTGAGGCGCTATTCATAAGTACCAGAAGTGTCCCAGATGCAGCTTCCCAAGACCTTGGTTGGCGTGCACTAAAATATGCGTGATTCCTATTTTAACTAATCATACCCTGTTAATATCTAGCCTTGTCCTTGAATTGTGTAATTAATATAATAATATTTCTCCCTGGCAATTTAGAGGTTTACGTGCGTGTCTAGCAAGCCGGGGAATGCGAGTTCGATTCTCACATCTGTCGGATTTTAAAAAAATCCAAAAACGCACGACTGAATACAGATTGGATTTAGCAATAATCCAACAACCAATTCTCCTATAAAATAATCAGTCAAGACATCTTCACATCGCGGAGATCCATATATTACACTTTCGAAGTGAATATCATCACACTGTGTAGCTCTGCTTGCTCCACTTTGGGTGCGAATATAGTACAAATAATATATAAAATCATAAGCCATATTACGATAAAACTGCATGGAAACCTCATTTACTGAACGCTGTATGACACAATTAGAAAATTCTTCTACTAAATTGGCTGACCTATCAAACGTATCCAGGTTTTTTCAGTAAGGCACCACACAAAGTGGAGCATAAGGTTTTTCACACCATTGACATTTGCCCTGGCATTGTTTTTCAAGAAGAACAGTGATCAGGTAAATGTTCAGGATATTGAGGATCCAGCCTTGCATCTTTGATTGATATATATATTTTCCGCGGGATGTGAACGGTAACCTTCGATACCCGTACGCCATCACAAACCAATAAGCCATTTCATTTCATGACAAGATAAAGGACACATTATTTAATATATTTAACAGGCCTCAATTTACCCGAAATGTGTATCATTCGCGTAAATACATATAATATTATAAATAATTAATGCTAAAAACAAACGTAATGGCGGATTGAAGATGAAGTTTGAACGACACGGAAGAGGGCTGTTAACAATGCGAATAAAAGCTCTATAAATTACTGCGGGATGATCCGGACGTAAGGGCCGGCATTAAGGGCTTAAGATGGACAAAGAAGTTGTAACATCACGTAGGTAATTTTACCTAAGTATTAAGTTGTATTGGGTTGTATTGTTGTAGGCAGCAATTTGGAAAGATTAAACACAATAATTTTGAATCTGTGGAACGAATTTATCGATTAAAAAACAAGATGTTTTAATTACAATATCATGGGCGTGTTGTATTACTTCTTCTTCTTAATTATTTGCGGTTTAAGTTGAACATGGATATTAAATGGCGCCTATAATAAACATCGTCGGCAGCCAATCCTCCTACATTCTCTCGGGCCATGCCTGAATTCCGAAGTTCCGTGGAATTAATTCTGGCTTCCAGGATGCCGAAATTTGGCCATCTTTAAAAATATGCGGTCAGGTTAAGATTTGAGAGCAGGGATTCTCAAACGAGATCCTTATGGACCTTCAAGAGAAGCACACATCAAATATTACTTTTTTGGAAGGCATACTAAATCCTAGAGGGTGCACAGACAATCAAGATTACGCGGCCTAGTACGAAAGTAGAAATTACGAAAAAAAAATGCTGGACGAATATAGGAAAGTAGAAATCGTAAGATAGTGTGAGACCCAAAAAAATCAGCGGAGGCTCGGATATTTTTAACTCAGAGGACCACAGTCCAAAAAAGTATTTAAAATCGCTGTTCTAGAGGCATCTACAATACGAGACAGATTCAGGTCCCGCTTAGCTTTATCAATAATGATTGAATGCGTCGGCAGTTCTCTTATATCCTCGTTTTAATACAAGGTACGGAATTGGTAGAATAAGAAGCCATGGGAAACTGTCCTTGGAATATTTCTAGGATGTTAGGCTACATGAGAAAGTAAATTATAATCATACGAGAATTCGGGAGACTTCGAGAGAGAGGGTTGTATCGTTAAAGGTCATAATTATAACACGAAAGTCTTTACTAATGGTTCTATAAAGAGTTCGAAGTCCTACTTTTTCATACATTCGTACGTGCTACTGTTTGTACCATAGAGCTTCAAACGGTTGGTGAGATTGAATTAGCAAAGGTTTGAGAATGTCTGGACTACCTTTACCCTTTTAGACCCGATGCAAGGCTATCAAATTTTTAAAATTTATTAAATGCTAAAAAATTAAAATAAATGTCACTAAGCTACTTCCGCTGTAAAGCTTTTTGATATAAACAAATAAATGTATCGTTTGTAATATGAACGATAATCGATTAGAAGATAATAATTAATTATCAAATTATTATGCTATTGCATACGTCTAAAATAATCCCGTCTCCCCGGTGGTGTAGAGGCTAGTGTGGCCGCCTAGCAATCCGGGGAATTCGGATTCAATTCCCACATCTATTGTATATTTAATAATGCAAAAATACAGTACTGGATGCCCACTGGAATTTCCTGTGAAATACATGTATACTTCATTTTATTTCATTTAACTTCAGCACACCCGAGTGCGTGGCAACTTAAGTTTTGGGTAATTTATATTTACTCCCGGGACATTCCCGTCAAATAAAGAAGATCGCTTCTTGATATCAGAACTCCAGATACGCCTGATTAAGATTAGGTGTAAGAACCCGGCAGGTGGGCACGTTAGGAAGGTCATTCTTCTCTTTCTAGTATGATAAATATTCCCCATAATCCCAGAAAGTTTTTTTGGTAAAGATATGACAAGAAATAAACACGTGATTATTCCACACATGCGGTAGAATTGTAATTTTTGTATCCCATGTTCGCTCCCAAAGTGGTGCATATGAAGCTACACAGTATGAAGATATCCGTAAGGTGAAGACGTCTTGACACATTATTTTCACGAGAATCGTTTGTCAGACAATTGCTCAAACAAATGGGCATCTAGTCCTGCATTTTTAGATTTTAAATTCCATCAACAGATGAGGATTGGAACACGCATTCCCCGGATCAATAGGCGCGCACACTACCAACTACGCTATCGGATTTGTAATACTTCTTGAAATTTATTGTAGCCTTCAATTGAACTGAACGTAAGATCTATATCCTCAGTTAAAAGCCCTTCATCAGATACCTTAATAGTACACGGTCGAAGCGCTGAACCCTTGCTACAAGAGTTTTGTAAAAAATGGCACACATGCGGTGAGAGGGTGGCTTTGGGGGTTGCCATGGCGACGGGCGGGTGGGGGAGTAGGCCGCGGCTGTGGGAGGCTCGACAGAGGGGAAGCCTGCGGGCCAATGCGGCAAAAATGTGGCAACGCCGCGACGCGTCGAGACGCTTGCCGGCAAGCGTCGGTGTTGGACGCCCGACAAAAGACGTCGAATATATAAAGAAAACGATGCAATAATAGACTATAATAAAATTAATTATGAATCAATCGACGATACTTAAAATACCACCAATTTTCGACTGATTGTTTTTGTATTAAATATGCTATAAATAAATATTTATTTTATTTGAAATTAAGTTTCATGCTAACACCAAAGATTGGAAATTGGTGTGGTGTGTTAAGTTTTATTTATACCAGGAACATAATTCGACCGGAAAAGAAAATGGATATTACCTTAAATATTTCAAAATAGCTTTTATTCGATAATCTGAACGTATACAAATTAATACATGGTCCATTAAAAGGATGTAAGCTGAAAATGCTGAATTACTGTCTAAATTTAGATTTTAAGTTTGATAAAGGGATGGATTGTGAAATTTGCGACCAGGAAAAAGGCTTCCAGCTTATAAGTTTTACTAGATTTTACTAGACAACTTATAAAATTACTATTATATTGAGTAAATAAAATACCAGTTTTAGAAACTCCAAGGTTGTTTCTATGTAATGTTTTGACTTTGGCTCAAAATCGTTAAATAAACGTGAAATTTTTTCAATGTGTGTTACGTCCTTTTTCTTTTTCACAGTCGATACGTATCCCTTCAATGTGAAGATATCAACTCGGAAAGTGTAATATATGGATCTCCTCAATATGAAGACGTCTTGACGGATTATTTAACACGAGAATTATCTGTCAAACAATTAATTGCTCTAATCTACATCCAGTCATGAATCTTGTAGACTTTTGAAAATACGACGGATGTGGGAATCGTACCCGCTTTCCCCAGACCGCTAGGCGCATACACTAAACTTTACGCTACCGGGAAGGCTTAATATAAGAATCACAAATTAAGAAACTTATTTTTTTTTAAAGATTCATTTTCGACAGCTCGCGGGTTATACTTATTACTAAGTTAAGAAATAAGAAGTATATAATTTATCTCGAAAATGGGAAACCGAAAAATATCTTGTATTATAATTCTGCCAAGTTTTTTGGAGTCCTCTTTATCCGTGATTTTAATCCAGGCTACACTTCCGATCTAAAGAATCAAAAGGTTTTTGACCTATATAGAAGACTTACTTGTGGAAGGTTCACGAGTTCATTTCCAAAGAAAATAAGTAAAAATACACGTGTGAAATTTAAAGTAAAGTATAATTTATTATATATATCATCTCGCTTATATTAATTTCCAATTTCAATATATATTTATCCACAATATGAATATTTAAAATGACTGAAAATGTCCGGGATAAATTCGAAATTATTTATTGACATTAATTATATTTATAGATAGAATAATTTTTAAGCCATGTTCGCTCCCAAAGTGGAGCATATAGATCTATACAGTGTGAATATGTCCACTACGGAAGTGAAGTACATATATGGATCTCCGCAATGTGAAGACGTCTTATTTTCATGAGGATTGTTTGTTGTACAATTTGTTCAACCCAATGGGTATCCAGTCTTGAATTTTTGGATTTTTAAATACGACAGAGGAATCGAGTCTGTATTCCGCGTTATTAGACGGGCACGGTACCAACTAGGCTACCGGAGACAGTTTTTCTTTAGTCTGCTGTTAACCATCGCAATGATGACGTGGAAATGGCAGCTAAAATCAAATGTGAAAAGTTCACGTCGCTACTGTTCACCGTTTGGGTGGTATACTTGTGACAGACATACGCAAGTATTTTCTGTTTTTCGAAATTTCAGTCGCTTGGCATATTTAATATAAGAGATAAAATATTTAT
The DNA here is from genome assembly GCA_022683975.1 of Rhyacophila evoluta. Lineage (NCBI taxonomy): Eukaryota > Metazoa > Arthropoda > Insecta > Trichoptera > Rhyacophilidae > Rhyacophila > Rhyacophila evoluta. The sequence goes on along the minus strand of JAGVSQ010002432.1, from coordinate 9,776 downwards.
AAATAGATACAATTTATTCTACGTAAATGATGCTCTTTGTAACAAATTAAGAGGTCCACAAGCCGGGATGATGAGAGTGCCTACTGAAATTTTTGTTTGTATGAGTTATTTTATTCATATTTTCTTGGGTCCAAACCAAATCTTTTTCTATGAATGCTGCTCTATGGTTGCGAAATGTTGCACCCAACAAAGACCCAAAACAACTGGATTCAAAGTTTTGAGAATAGATACGGTGGTATGACTTCGAAAAGATTAGAGAAGGGACCATACAGCCACTTACACTGACAATGTGAAGCTGCAATGCTGGCCCTAGCTCGGCCACATATTGCGGATGCCTCAAGAGAATCTGAACCTGACGTGCCTATTCTTTAAAACAGATGGGCTGCTAAATACTATATATATTCAGCGGAGTTACGGGCTGCGGAGTATTGGTATGACCTAGGAGGAACCAAGAATACTGACGAGCGATGTGGTGTCTTGGAGGCGGCACGTGGTGTCCATATACTTCCTTTAGGGAGCAGATATGAAAGAAGAAGTATATCCATTGAACTCACCTCTCTACATTGTGAATACGTTGGATACCGTATTTTTTATATCATGTTTGCTCTCAACGTGGAGCATATGGAATATACATCCGAGGAGTATATGGATCTCCGCAATGTGAATGTGCGCTATAATCCTGGGGAGCGACAGGAACTTTTATAGGCGGTGTCCATATGCTTTAAAGGCCTATTACACTACACAATTTCAAGGCACCCTTACCCTTCCTAAGTGCGGTGTAATAAGCCTTAGGCACTTAAATACATACAAGAGACTTCTGCAGTAAGAGCACTTAATATTGTGTAGTGTAAGAGGCCTTTTACTTAGGGAGCGGATATGTGAGAAGAAAAAAGGCATATTGGATAAAATTCATTTGTGTACTGAAATTTATGGCTGCATAATAATTTCGTGCTTTTCATTTACCAGCATATTCATTCAAGGCCTACCCCCGAATAATCATTAACTATAAAAACAAAGGATTTGATAATAAAGCAATAAACATCAGGCTAGATCAACAGTTGGCGTAATATTTGATATTACGGCCGCCATATTTTACACTGATTTACGTCCATCAGACACGCACGACAGGTAAAAATATCACTCGACTGAGCAATCCGCAGAGGGCGCATCAAAAAATTGGCTCACTTCCGGGAAATGCGACGTCGCACGGCGGGGTTTCCGGCGTCGACGATCGGCGTAGCCTTGAAGTAAAAGTCACAAAGTTTTCCTCTATTTAGGAAAAGTATTATGAAGACGTCTCGACCGTTGCATTTTTTACTTTACAAGTTCTATCGCAAACATCCTGCCTCTTCATATCCTATTTTACCCCACCATACAGCTTTTTTTAAAACAACTTTAGCACATAGTTTTCTTTTTTATAACACGTAAGGCTGAACCGTGTCAGTGCTTGGGCGCTTCATTTTGATGGGCGCCCTTTATAAAATTTAAATCAATAAATCGGTCAGTATTTTCTACATGCATTGATATCTGAATAAATAATCAATACAAGAATATAAGATATATTTATACAGTTATAATTTACTATTTTTATTTGCACCATATCATGTTTGCTCCAAGTGAAGGATTACGACTGTGGAAAGGAAAGAGGACCTAACACTCAATTTTTCATAATAGCTTTTATTTGATCGTACGAATGTATACAATTTAATACAAGTTTTATCATAAGATGTCCTGTGAAAAGGGTTTCCACCTTATCTATCTTATTGCGTTTACTTCTTCTTACTTCTTATACCATGTTATGGATCTACACATTATGAAGATATCCACTCCGAATGGAGTATATGGATTTCCGCAATCCGCAAAATATCCATCATCTCAAAACTATTATTGTTTTAGTAAGTGGCATGTATTATTTAAATAAAAATCTACCTATACTATAATTACGCGAATTAAGTATAAAATGTCTCGATATTGATTTCTGTGTTAATGTGAGCACTTCAATGTGTGCGCAGTTGTCTATGCATGCACTTGTAATACGAGCACTTGTCATGTGAACAGCTGTCATGCGTGCATGGAACCGTGGACAGTATATGGATTTCCGTAATGTGAAGACGTCTTGACAGATTATTTTTCACGAGAATTGTTTGTCATACAATTTCTCAACCCAATGGGTGTCCTGTCCTGTATTTTTTAATTGGAATAGTGCGAAAAATGGGGAATTGAGCCCGCATTCCCCGAATTGCTAGGCGCGCACGCTACTCACTACGCTACCGAGGAGACACATTACATTAGTAATATTTAATCGCCCATTGCTTATACGTCTCATTTATAAAGTTATTTGAGAAGGTCAATTTAACCTAGATGATACTCGCATAAAAACAATCCTGTTCGCTGCCGGGGAGCTTTTCTTAAATAACTTATTAAATTAATATCATGTGTAGTAAATAAAATACCAGTTTTAGTTTTTAGGCACTTCAAAGTTGTTTGTTTACATGTAATGTTTCGACTCGGCTCAAAAACATCGAAGAAACGTTTTTTTGCGTCTGTCCTTTTTGTGGTCATATACAATTTTTGTAAGGTCTTCAAATCCAACGGAGCTTTCGAGATATAAAATGAAAGCGATGTGTGTATTTCTTATACATCAGGACTGTGAGTAATAAATTGTATAGCAAAATATACAGCCAGTCGATAAGTCTCTACAGGAGATAAAGTATCGCTTGAAGTTGGTTCCTGCTACGTTATACAGGATGCCAATAAATTCCGCTTTTCCCAGCTTTAAAAGTTCGCCAAAAACATAAATCATTACGATTTTTTCTTCCCTTCTGACAAGAGATATTTCTCGCCGCCCTAAAACTAAACTGTCTTAAAATAATCCAAGATTGAGTTGTCGATTAAAGTTTAAAGTAATTTGTCGATAATTTTACAGTATTAAGTAGCTTTTTTTAAAGCTACATGATAAAATATATAGATTTAATTTGACGGTTGTTATCGGTAAGGCATTAGAGCAGGGATGGCAAAAAGGATTTGACCAATAAGCCAACGTAAGATAAATTTTATGCAAATTTTGCCCAGGGTTGTACAGTTACCCCACGTTTATTTTACAATATTATTAAAATCACAGGAGTTTAGATATCTCATTGTATTCCCTGCAGCTGAATTGTTAGATTCCTATATTTACTACATATTTTTCAATCTGAAAATGCAGGACTGGATGCCCAATGCCATTGCCAAGAACAAGCCTTGACGTTGCTTATACTCCACTTTTGTTCTGTGTTCTACATTCAGAGCGAAAAGTATTTCCGTGGATTAATTAGTCTTAAATTGTGTGTATGATTTATTACTTTTGGTTGTAATTTGGCAATAAATGATTCCGTTCGAAATGAGAATGGAGCATACATGGACAAAGCTGCGACGCTGGACCTAGCTCCGCCACATATTGCGGATGCCTTAAGAGACTCTGAACCTGACCTTCGTATTCTTCAAGCCGAACGGTTGTCGGGGTCCCGAAATGCCGCTAAATACTATGTATAGAATATATTCGACGGAGTCACGAAATGAATGTGTAACCTGAGATGACTGTGAAGTGTACTGGTGTTCGACAAGGATTCTTGGAGGCGGCACGTGGTATAATAACTTTTGCCCCTAAACTTCACCTTGGTTATATGGAATCTCCTATTTTGATATGTGGGAATCACATCCTATGGGACTTTTATCATTTGCAGGTTAAAGGGACACAAAGGGACCATTGACACTCGCTGTCTACGAAAGATAGAAAAAGATTCTTTTAAAATAATACGAAATTTTACAGCGAGTTAGAAAGTGTTTTCTCAACAAGGCTAGATATTGACAGAGCCTAATTGATAAATATAGGAATTGCGTACACTCTAGTCCACGAGAACCATAGTTTTTGGAGGCTGATCCAGTCCGTGGTGCCCATATTTGCCACGTAGGGAGCGGATATGGAAGAGGAATAAATATGAAACGTTGATATTAATGAGTTATATATTTATAAATGTATCGCATTGCTGCAAAATAGCGCGGGAAAGCTTCTTACCGGTAGAATAAAAGTACATCGCTGTAGGAGCGTGCGCATTAGGTAAAAGTGGCAAACAAGAAGAGAGGCTAAAGCCGGCCGACGCTGGTTAATGGGACAACGAACGTCGGGAACCGAGCAGACGGGGATGGGTAGGGTTTGTCAACCCTTGGTCGCCCCCCACTGGAAGGGGCATGAGGGGTGCATTCGCCCGCACACGTGGGCACCACGGCGAACCGACCGCGCACGAAGCATCCCGAACAGCGGTTAACAGAAAAGCCTTGAACGTCGCGGAAATAGGAAAATTGTAACGAAAATAGAATTCTGCGTTTCAATGAAGTTTTGTCTCAGGGAAATATATCGGTTTTTCTTTAACCATTTGACTGCTTTTCTCCCAAAATACTACCAGGAAACGCGGCCGTTAAGATATATAAAATCTATAACTATAAGTCGATATGCACCATAATTGCAAGAACACGTAACCCATAAGCTCAAAATCATTAAATAAACTTTTTTATGTCTCCTATAAAAAGTGTTATATGTAGGTTACGTCCTTTTTCATTTCCAACGTTGATTTTTAACAATGGTATACAACAAATTCGCAAATTTTGTCTATACCAAGTTCACTCCTAACGTGGAGCATATGGATTTACAGAGTATGAATATATTCCATTCTGAAAGTGGAGTTTATGAATCCCCGAAAACGTCTTGACAGTTATTTTTCACGAGAATTGTGCGTTAGACAAATGGCATCCAGTCCTGCATTTTTGTTTTTTTTTAATCCGACAGATGGGGAATTGAATCCACATTCCCCAGATTGCTAGGCGCGCACGCTAACAACTACGATAACCGTAGAGACTTTGTAAAGTACAGTTTTATTTTTTGCAATCTCTTGTATCATTGAAACATCAACACGTATGTTTATAAAACGTATAAAGTTATGGGTTAATAAAAAAAATGTGCCAATGATACGAGATTGCAAAAAACAAAATTACATTCTATAAAATTGAGTTACGTTATAATGCAATATTAACGAAGATTTGTCAAATATGTACAACAAATTTTGAGTTTGAAGAATTGTTACTTATATCATGAATGCCTGGTTACATTTTATACCATATTTATTGAAAAGCTAAAGCAGATAATTACGCAGTATTGTTCTAGTAATATATATCTATAATATATTCGATAATCCCAATGCATACAACGTACGCGTTATATCAAAAGAATGGAAGCGGAAAATACCAAATTGGTATCAAAATTCCCTGAACAAGATGTCTTGAGAAATTCGCTACCAGGAAAAATGGCTTCCAACATTTGTTGTTCTTAAATAAATATCATATAATTGTAATATAATCTATATTATAGAATATAAAATACATACATCTATCAGCACACCTTATATGTTTTGGTTCAAGCAAGTATTTTGTTATGGTATTTGGAAACTGAGACCAAAAGTATAGCCTCATACGTACACAACCTTTACTAATGAAAATAGGTCAAAGGTTAAACGCGGGTAAAATGAAATCATTGACACACAAGTCGAATAAATATTCTAATATATTTACATTCGGTGTAGTTAAATATTGGTTCAAACTAAAGCTATTATAGACTAGCTGGATTTAGATAAATATATATTGAAAGATGAAAGACAGAATTTCCAATTCATTCTTTCTTTGTAAGAGCTCTAACTATATATCGTCGTGTTACTGGCAAAAGACGTTCAAGTAAAAAAGTGAGTTTTGAAATAATCGAGTTTTAATGGTTGAGTCTCTCTTTTAAATAGATTTTACGACAATTTATTAAAGTATAATCAATATACCTTAAGAAATTGTCGTTAAATGTATTTAAAACTAGTTTATTTCAAAACTCACTTTTTTGCTTTAACGTATTTTGCCAGTAATACGACGAATATATTCCGAGAGAAAATGTTTTTTTTTAGTTTTAGAACAATTTTATTAGTTTTTCTTAAATAACTTATTAAATTAAAACACCAGTGAGTCTTCATGCACTTCAAGGTTGTGCTTTTGCAATGTGTTAACTTTGGCTCAAAATCATTAAATAAACGTTTTTGTGCCTCCTGTAAAGTTTCTCTTATGTGGTATACGTCCTTTTTTCACAGTCGATATAATAAAGCTCTGCCAAATAAATATCTGCTTTAGACAAATGTAACAAAAGAATTACAGTACGTTGACATTCTAGCTGTGTAACGAATTATAATTAATTAGTATAATCGATAACTTATCACACCATTAACAAGACTAGTTATAGAGTAATTTTATCAAACAAACGTTAAATCAAGGCAGTATAT
>JAGVSQ010002431.1:12776-24720 GCA_022683975.1 Rhyacophila evoluta | reverse complement strand
CTGATTAAGACCAGGTGTGAGGACGGGGCGGGTGGATGGTGGGCACATTAGGTAGGGCATCATATAAACTTTGCTTATGAAGCCACTCTGCATAGAGACATTCTATCTCTAACACAAAATGAGTTAAGCCTAATATATATATATTAAAACGAAACAATGATATCAATCTCATTGTTTGGCATTGTAATCTCTATGGCACTTAATGATTGGGCATATTAAAAAGTTTATTCGGACTTTCAATTGACTCTTTCAATGAAATTTTTGTTACGGCTTCACATATTGCTTCATGTATGTAGGTTTTTTAAATTTTTAACCTAACTTTCAACGTCAATATAAATCATGCACTTTGTTTTTTGTTATAATATTTGCTTTAAATTTTAAGCTTTTAACCATCAATAAATTATATTAAGTTTTCTACTTATTTAATTCATTTTGATATACAGTTGTGAGTGGCACAGAAAATACTTGGAGAATGACACAAAAGAAGTTTACTTATAGTATAAATTGCTCACACCATCTATGTTGCAATACTATTATAATATAGTTAATTTTCTTGAAAATAAAGGCTTCTTTTACTAGGTAGTATTATTATTTAAACAAAGCTCTATAAAAAAGTGGAAACTTTTAAACGTAATGTTTACTCAAACAAACTTTCAACACACTTATCGGCTTGTTTTAAAAATCGGATCCATTTTCTTTTTTACTTGCTTCCTGAAATTTGCGATAAACTGTATCTACCAAGCTTACCCCATTTTACTCTTTATAGGTAAAGTAAGCAAATATTTATGTAAAGGAATTTTTCTTAGTAAGATCACAATATTTACAAACCTTTACTGAGTCTTACGTACATCAAAGATTTTTAAATTATTTTTTTCATATTTTTACGTTATTCTTTTTTAAGATTGTTTGCATTTTAAAAAAAAGATTTGTAAAATGCGGTTCCTGAAACATTTCAAGAAATTTTGATTAAACTATATTACCGAATAAACAATCAATACTTTGAACGTAAATAAAGCTGAAGTTTTCAAAATATTCTTTAAATTTCAGTTTTTATTTTTAACATTAACTTTTATGAAAAATTTATCCAATTTAATTGAAAAGGAAATGTATTACTTATGGAATTTTTTTTGGTATCGTAATTTATTTTTCTTCAAATTACAAGATCAAATAAATATTAGTTGATATAGCATTTTCTTAGCAGAATGCTTTTTTAAAGTTGATATGTATTTTATTCTGTCCAATAGAAATGTGGAGCACATGGATATTCACATTGGGAAAATATCTTTTTCAGATTTCAGATCACAGAAATTAATTTAAGAAAAAATTACGGAAAATTTCGTTACTCCGATATTCATTATGAGTCGTATAGTTCCTATATATGAAAAGTCCACTATGATTCAAAATAGTAATTGAAGTAATTATGAGATTTGATTGATTTTATTACTATTACGAAAACGATTGCTTAATTTTATTCTAAAAATTCGTATTGCAACAAGAATACTTACTAGATAAATAATTCATAAGGCTTTTATAAGAAGTAACAAATGAAATATAGTACTAACGTTTTACTGAAAAGGACTTAACGTAAATAGGAAGTATACGATTCATTGTATACTAGTATATTGGACCTGCATTTAATCTCTCGGCAGTTTTATGAACTAAGCTTTAATATAAATAAATATCTACGGACATTCTATATTCAACAAGGTTTTTTTTAACAAAATCATAGATAACTATGCAAAGAACTCCAAAAATGCTGTCATAGTATGTAATATAATTTTATTTAATCTAATAACGATTAAATAACAGGCTTGGATGTCCCAGTGCGTCCATACTCCTTTGGGACTATTTTAGTTTGAGCGAACCACTTTGACCATGCCGACCAAGAGGTTAATTTGAAGAAATTTAAAAGGGATTCGTTTTAGAATTATTAATAAACCTATTAGAATAAAACTTTAATATTAAAACGGATAGTTTTGAAGGTAAATATAACAACCATACTTTATCAAATAACAATTAAAAGATTATGTACGTGCGTCTTGTCGGCTTTTTTTCAAAGTCATTCTTTTAATAAAATGCTATTGTTTCTTTTATTATAAATACTAGATAGATCTATCAAGGGTATGTGTAAGGCATTAAGATCATATCATATATTTTTTAATAAGAGAAAAATACGTAAAAATTGCGATAAAATATTTAATAAGTGGAGTTCAGCATTAAAAAAATCCCTTATGCTCTTTTGATAATTATTGTGTTTTGTAAGATTAGTTCAATTAAAATATTTTAAAAAAACATCTATAAACAGAGTAAATACTGTAGAAGTAATAGCAAATAAATGTGAGAATAGAAAGAGAAAATAAAAACAAAGAAATGCAAGAGAGTTTACCAAGTTAAAAAGATCCTATTCTAAAAAATTCTAAAGCAGTATCCATCTAAACTCACCTAACCTGAAAAATATCGATAACCAATGCAATTTCGTTATAAATCATCATTGCCCTCCGTATTGACATAATCTTATTTGTATATTTGCTCCTCATTTGAGATACAGTAGTAAACCATGCCTAAGACGGAGTCGATTGGATTAAGACACAGATGATCTAATTTATTAGTCAAAAGTGTCCTAGAAGTTATACGTTATTATCAACGATCATAATTGGTCCATCAATTTTGCGAATACATCACTATTCTCACTGTATGATGCCACAATTTTTTTTCAGATAAGTCCATCAGCTGCTTGGATTATTTTAATAATTTCTCCCGTTTTATATATTTAATTAGATATAATTTCAGGATTGTGGTTGGGATACTATTTTCTGAAGTTATAAGGACATATAAGCTGTTTTACAGGATCAAATTGAGACAATTTGACAGCATTGTGGCTTGTAATAAATTGGTGACTGAAGTGGTCTGAAGGATCTTTATCGTCTGTATAATATTATTAATGCGTAGTTATCAATCTCGTTTACATCATAAATTATGCATAGAATCACGTGTATGAATGATGTTTCAGGCATAATGAGAAATTATGCCATTTTGACCTTTGTCTGTATTTCAGATTGTTTATTTGATTTTCTCAAAACGTAAATTTGAACATTAGATTTTAACCACTGATGTGAAAATGTATGTCAAATTTCCATAACACCGATACAGCGCTGAAATAATTAAATATTATTATCGGAATGTAACCGCATAAAGGGAAATAAATATGCAAATCTAAGGAAGTTATGAAACGGCTAATAGCAGCGATTGTTTTTATGAAATTCTACAGAAATTTAAACGCAGCCGAGAAAAAACAACCTCATAATCGATATGTATTTTTCCATCCATATAGCATCAAAGCACTATTTCCAGGTAGCGTAGTTGTTAGCGTGCGCACCTACCCATATGGAGATTACAGGATTTGATTCCCCATCTGTCGGACTTTTAAAATCTAAAAAATGCTAGACTGGATGCCAATTGGGTTGAGTATTTGTCTGACAAACAATTCTCGAGAAAAATAATCTGTTAAGACGTCTTCACATTGTAGAGATCCATATAATCTTCTTTCATGGTGGATATCTTCACATGTTAGGAGCGAAACGGATATATTTAACACATACAAATTTTCAGGAATTTATCTACCTTTTTTTTAAATCATTTTATTTTTCCATACTTATGTGCACTTGAATTGGAATGGATCATCTCCATAGAATGTTTTATAAAATCTTTAAAATATATCGCAAATATTTATTTTGATTAAAAATCATAAAATTTCAATTCAATTTCAAATTACAATTTCAATATATGAATTAATGTTGAACCTTACTTTACAGAAATTTAATCATATTCACTGAAAAAAATCTCAGCATTAAATGTGATCATTCCAGAAATAATTTATATCGATTGTTTGCGGGAAAAAGGACGTTACTCTTAATTTTCCAAATAAGCTTTTATTCGACAGTCACAATGTATATAACTTGATACTCATTCTATCAAAAAGATGTGAGGTAAAGATGCTCAATCAGTGTGTAAATATTTATTTAGCTTTGATGTTTGAAAAAAGGTTGAACTGTAAAATCAGGAAAAATGGCTTTCACCTCATTAATTTAGTTAGTTTTCTTAAATTACTCAATTATTGAGTAGATAAAAAAAAGAATTCATAATAATGGACAATTAACAAAATATCCCGCAGGCGCGACGCGGTGTCCATATGCTTCATGAAAAAACAAGAAACTAATAAATGTGAAAAACGATCAAATCTGTTCGTTATGTTCTATAACCACTCTCATGAAGTGTTCATTTATTAATTAATTAACATATATAATATCACGACTCTGTTCAATAAATATACTTCAGTAAAATACATCACAGTAAAAAGCTTTATTATATTACAATATATTCAAATATAAGTTATAACCTAACATACGATTAATTCTATTTTTATTAATACACATTACTTTTCAAATAGCACGCGCAAGCTCATTTTGAAAATCGAACATAATGTTATAATTTGAATTTCGTGCAAAAAGTATACCACTTCCGATTTTTAGAATAGAATTTAATTTAATTTTTTTTTGAAAAAAGAACGAATGAATAAATATCATTTGTGTATATGGAGACCCGATTTTATATTTGTTTATCGACATCTTAATCTCCAAGGTACCTTTACATTATGTTTTTTCCTCATATTGAACCAAATATACGCACTGATTATTCTTCACTAACTTACGCCAGCAATTTATGTACATAAATATATATTTATACAAGTGAGATTTATGACTGAGGCATAATATTTGGAAGGAAATTTATTCACGCTGGTTACTGAATCTATCAGTAATATAAATTGCTTATTAATAGTTTTTGTAACTAATAAAGTTTCTGTGGAAATTAATATCGAAAACTCAGCACATTAAAGAATCGATCTTTCATGGGAATACTGTTTTTGGTATCACGATTAATATGTAGTTCACTTGTGAACTGTCTTTAATCAAATTTAATTTAAATTTAGTAATTAAATAAATAATAAAAGTTTAATTCATTAACGTTCTTATTTCAAAATTCTGTTTAGTTTTTCATATTGTTTTTTCAATTATGAATCCATATTCATGATAATAATAATGGAATCTCGATCAAAACTATTAACTGGTGAAATTTAATTATTCAATATTTAACATTTTAAATAGACATTCAAAATTTTTTAATTCATATTTAAAATTATGTAAAATACAACTGTATCTTCGGTAACGTTTATTCTACTTTACAAGTGGATATTTTCACTGTATAGATAGATATCGACTGTGGAAAGAAAAAAGGACGTAACCCTCATATTTTCAAAATGGCTTTTATTCGATAATCAGAATGTAAAGAGCTTGATACACGTTCTACTAAAAGGATGTAAGCTGCCGAATTTGAGTCTAAAGTAAGCTATTAAGTTTGAAAAAAGGGTGCCCTGTGAAATTTGAGACTAGAAAAATGTGCTTTCACCCAATCAATTTTATTGTTTTTTTTTTTCATTACTTAGTAAATTAATATCAGACTGAGTAAATAAAACATCCAACACCACTTCAAGATTGTGCCTATGATTTTTTTTGGCTTTGGCTTAAACTCATTAAATATACATTTTTTGCACCTACTGTAGCTTATGTATATCGACTGTAGAAAGAAAAGGACGTAACCCACAAACAATGAATTTTATAGGAGGTACAAAAAAGTCTATTTAATAATTTTGGGTCATAGTCAAAATATTTAAAGATATAAGCTAAATTGGTATTCATATTTATTTACCTAATATGGTATTGATTTAATTAGTTATTTAAGAAAAATCAAGAAAACTTATATTATAGAAGTCCTTTTTCCTGGTCGAAATTTTGTAAGCCGCCCGTTTTTCATAGTTGACAACTAAATTTACATACTAATTTGACATTTGCAGCATAACATTTTTTTGATAGAACATGTATTAGATCGTACAGATTGTGCTTATTGAATAAGTCTATTTTGAAAACGCCGAGGGTTACGTCATTTTTTCCTCTCCACATTAGATATTTTTATTTAAGTCCATTCGTAATAAAAATCATATGAATCTCGATGACCCCAAGACATTTTACGACACATTGTTTGACGAGGACTAGTCGTTTGTCAATCGGTTGGCCCATCGAGTACTGCATCATTTTAAGAATGAAATCTAAAAAAATAAATTAAAAATAATTCTTATGATTTTCCGGGATTTTAAACTGCAATATTCAATTTCAAAGCTCGCAAGATTTCCAAGGAAAAACTTATAACTCATAATATTTGTTAATTTTAAGAAGTTACAGTATTTGAATCCATGATCGGTGGAAAGATATTGACACAGAAGTATGGATTATCATGATGATTATATACGTACCAAAACCTTCGATGGAAATCAGAACAATTTGTTACCTCTCATTTCGATTATATTTCACGGTTAATTAAGTATTTGTGTTTACTTTCGTAGGAATAAATAATTTATACAAAAATATTTTTCTTCTTTGTATTTCAGTCGTCTTATTTCGTTATTAATCTTTGTAAAGCTTTTTTATTTTTTTTTGAAAAACGTTACATTAAATCTTTCTTCAATTTACATTGCCCTGCGTTATTTGAAAATCTCAAGGAAATCTCCTTAATTTTAATATCAATCGTGAAATGATAATGACATTGCATGTCGTTTTCAAATCCAGGGCTGCCACATTCCTTAATAAATAAAAAGAATATAAAATTATATTATAATAGCAATAGAATAATAGAAAAAAAAACAGAAAATATTTTATATTAAGCATTAAATAATATTTTCAATTGCAAATGAGTGAAATAATATAATAAAACAAAACATTTTTACTAACTGTATAAAACTGAATATGGATTTCCGCAATGTGGAAACATTACATTGCGATAGATGATTGACGAGAAGAATAATTCAAACAGAAGACATGAGTAGAAATTTAGATTGTGTATATAGATCAATACGTTCGGAGTGAACATGGTGTAAAAAAACATGACTCTATAATTATGAAGAGGTATTTTCATAGTAAACTTATTCCACTGAGCCTAAATTTAAAGAAGAACTAAATTCTAAATTATTTAAAACTGGTAAACTTCCATATGTGCAATCACTGTTAGCGACCCGGCCTTCGCCTTTCGGCATCTTCAGGATACAGTATATGTTCGCTCACTGCCCACATATAATGTACCCTGAAGATACCGAAAGGCGAAACCCGAGTCGCTGTCAGGGATCTCACATATGAAAGTTTACCAGTTTTAAATAATTTCTATTTTAAATTAATTTCCATCAAGCACCATCAGTCAAAAATATCAATATTTAAAGTAATTTTTATCACGAGAAATGAATCTCTCGCATCGAAGTACGTACGCTAATCCCTTGGCTACTGCTGAGACAAACATGTCGACTATGGAAAAGAAAAAGGACGCAACGCACACAGAATAAATTCTACATGAGGCACAAAAAACGTTTTGTCAAATCAAAATATGAAATTCATATTCAAACCTTGAAGTGCATGAAGTCTTAAGTTGGTGTTTTATTTACTCAACATGATCTTAATTTTATAAATTAATTGAGAAAAACCAATAAAATCGATGTGGTGGAAGCCCTTTTTCCTGGTCGTAAATTTCACTGGACATTCTTTTTTAACAAATTTAAAAATAAAATGTAGCACTTAAGGCTTACATCCATTTGGTAGAACGTGTATTACGTTATGTACATTGTGATTAATGAATAAAAGTCATTTAAAACAAAATGGTTACGTTCTTTCTGCACTCGATATATTATCAATTTCGAACAATAAAGAATTATATATCGTTGTATGTAATACAACGAATAATGCTATAATTTTCATCTTATACCGTTCTTTGTGTTTAGCTTTTTTTCTTAACTAAACTTATTCAATAAGAATAGTATGTTGCCCTAAAAATAATACATCGTTTTTGTCAAGAAATAAAAAAAAATACAAGCAGAATCGTTCTTTGTTGGGATTTTGAAATATATCAAAACAGCGAATGGCATAAAACTCATCACTTATGTAACAATTTCATTACTAAATATAGGTACAAATCAATTCACAACTCTACTACTTAAGTTAGTAAATAACTCTACCATATGAAACTACACATATTTAACATGTGTTTAAGACGTAGGAAATGTAATTTATCGAAATGTTTGATAACTAAATTTAATAAAATATAAACTTTAATCTTTAGCCATCCATTAGTTCCCCTTTTGCGCGTAATAAATGTATTATTACATTTGAATTTTCAACACAGGAGTGAGACAAAAGTTACAAGTTATTGTGTACTGACTGAAAAATGCTGACTGAGGAGTTTGGTAATTTTATTTGCCATCTAATTTATTATATTTAAGTATCGAAAACCCTGCGATTCCTCTCAGATTTGAAAGGTTGTAAGAGGAAGGAAACGAAGCAAGCAAGCAATGGCCTTATGCCAGAATAAATATTGTTTGTTTACTTTGTATAATTAAAGCAGAATTGCATCCGTTTTTGTTGGCTCACCTTCCTTTACTTTTTTGTAATATCAATTCATCTAAGACCTTATGAATTTACTCGCTATCGTATTTGTGTATTAATTAATTAATTATTAATTATTAAAATTTAACCCGTTTCATCCTTCTTAACACTATTTGTTCAATAGATTACAAGTAGACACTATTTATTAAGAAAAACAATTGCAGCACTATCGATTTCCTTTATTAAAAATATGAAATATAAATATACGTCCACAAGTATATGACTTTTTAAATATATAATTAATGTGTCTTCAAAATTCGTCTAAATCTTTTGGCTGCTACGATGTCTTTGAAAATATTAGAATCCTAGATAGAAATGACCACAAATAACTAATTATAGTTATGTTTGATAAAAAAAATCTCTGTATACTACTACTCTTCGTATTCACGTTACGTCATATATAACAAAAGTAATTTAATCTAGCTAGCTAGCAATTGTACCTGACACATGATGTCTAGGCAGTCAATTATTATAAGTAATCATTTTTTAAATTATATTTTCATTAAGACTAGCTACTTAACAATGATATGGCATCATTTATTATACCAGCAAAAGTTGTAATAATGATTGAAATGCGCTTTTAAGTCTAGCTTTTTTAAAAATATATCGCAGAGTGAATATTTTTTCTACATTCACTTCAAAAGTAGAGCATATGGATCGACGCAGTGTAAAGATGCCTGCTACAAAAGTGGACTATATGGATCTCCGTAATGTAAAAACATGTATTGAGAGTTTTTTTTTCACGAAATACTTTGCAGACAATTGCCTAACCCAATGGGCGTCCAGTCATGCATTCATTTGCGGATTTAAATAATCTGACAGATGTGCAGATTAAGCCCGGATACTAGGCGTACACTCTAATTTCTACGCTACCAGAGAATGAAAATACAGGAGTTCTCTGAGAATAACAGTGTTTTTATTATTCGTGTGTTATTTTCAGTGAAATTTTTGGCGGAATTTCAAAATTTTCAAAAACATCGTAGTAGCCATATTGTCTAAACCTGCATACTCAAAATACTTAATACTAATAACTTATAATTTGGAAAAAAGAAAGACTTATCTATCATGCGTATTTCCAAATAGAACATAACTAATGAATGTAATTAAATGATTGAAATTAAGTTAAAATTTGTTACCATACACTTTATGGGTGTTTATTTGAAGTACTTTAAAATGCTTAAAAGAAGGTTTAATTGTTAGATTTTCAATTAAATTCCTCTTCAAAATTCTATGCAAAGGTCCTTCTATAGTGTAAGGTAAGCAGACCGTTTGCGGCTCTTGGCATAGGGGCATACAACTAAGTACAAAATGGAAAGGGAATTTCATTGGAATAGGAGCTTTACACATATTTAATTTATTTACCTACCTGGATTTTTTGGGTATTCGCAGCTTTTTGAATATTTTACTACGAAAGAGTTAAGCAATTAGACATATCCTGTATGTGCTTACGTACCCCAAAAGCTCACATAAACATACCGAATGTATAAAAGAAATGGACGTAACCCACACAATACAAATTTTTCAGGAAGAACAAAAAACGTCTATCTAATGATTATAGCCCAAAGTCATGAACCTTGAAGTGCACGCAGACGAAAACGCCTGTGTTATTTAGCTAATTTGATATTAATTATTTAAGAATAATCAATAAAATTGATGTAGTAGAAGTCTTTTTTCCTGGTCGCAAATTTCATAGATCATCCTTTTTTAAACCTAAAAGATAAGTTAAGATAGTAATTTTTCATTTGCAGCTTACGTCCTTTTGATAGAACGCGTATTAAGTTTCATACATCGTGATTAAAAAAGATATTTTTAGAAAACTGAGGGTTACCTCCTTTTTCTTTTGTACAGTTGACATCATGGTATATTAAATTAGGACATTTTCAAGGTAAACAACACTATATCGTCGTCAACGGGCAAATACTTCCCATGTATACAAAATATAATCGTCCAGTACGAGATAAAAGCTGATTTTTGAGAGTAATAAATTGTCTTTAAAACGTCAAAAATAAGTTTTGTAGTTTAAGATGCAAGAATGTATGTATACAAATAAAAACTTTATAACTTGAAATTCAGCTTAGTTAAAAGCTCCTGCGTAAATTTGTAATATATAGAAAAGGTATTTAGAAATCACATTTTGCATATAAATGACCACTTGATCAATGCAATCAACCGATTGATTAATGCAAAAGGATCCATTCCTAAGTCTTTTGATTTATTAATACTTTGCGTTTACAGAATTCAATCTAACAACTTCCGGCTTTGAAGTACGCACGTTAACTTTTCAATCTCTGATGGGACTAATTTCTACCGGTTAAATTATTCTGTAGAGCTATCCTATTAAATTATTTAACATACGAATCCATGCATCTCTACCGAGCAAATTTTAATAAAATTTAAAGTTTTGCTTAAAGTCTATAAATTTGATTGTCCACCGTAATTCGGTAGAGTCGTGAATCGTATGCGACCAACACTCTATACTCATATGGCATATAGAGTTATAGTGCATTTACAATTATAGTCTTAACAATGGTGCAGCAAACTAGATGGCAAACCTTTTTTAATTTGTCTTATCATAATATGACACAATTATTTATTTACTTTAGAAAAAAACTCAGTTAATTTCTCTGCTATAGATAATTATAGCTGAGAAGTAGATGGAAGTGTGTATATTGATATATTAAGTAGAGCCAAAAAACGTATTTATTTTAAACTATAATTTTCGTAAAAAGATCGATAAAATTTACAAAATAGAGATCAATTAATTTTGAATCGGAAACTACAAGTAGAGTATTAAAAAAAACGAATATGTTTTACACCTTTCTGAATTTTAATGCTTGTAACGCGTTATGGTTGTTACATCCGAATGCAATTCGATATTTTTTTAATCTTTTGTGATATGAGTGTCATTTTTTGTCAAATTTGTGGCTTACATCCGTATGTTTTTCAACTGCAGATATTATCTTTGCCTATAAATAGAGCCTGGCATATAAAACTTTACTTAGACAATATGAAATAATTAGTTTTTCTTATCCAGCATTTTCTGGGTTGGATTTAAGCTCATTTTTTATCTGAATTGATTTTTTGAAATTGATCCATCATTGCAAAGTCATTTGAATACTTGGCTGTATGTATTTGGCTTTTGTTGATCAACTAACATAATGTTAAAACCTTAAAGTGAAAAAATATAAATAGCAGCCGACATGATATGTGAAAATTTCACGTTGCTACTTATCACTGTTTGAGAGAAGTCCTTGTGACAGTCACACACACACACATATATTTTCTATTTTCTAATATAGATAATTGACATAAACCACTTAATATTTACGAGTTTTACAAAATATTATTTAAATTTTATATGAACGTTAATATTAAATAAAATAAAATTAAATACAAATGATATTTAAAGT
>JAGVSQ010002431.1:0-12766 GCA_022683975.1 Rhyacophila evoluta | reverse complement strand
TTTTATAAACTATATTTAAATTAATATTTTTCTTTTAAATCAATTAAATTGTTAAGAAAAAATACTTAAATGCGGGCTCAATTCCCACATCTGTTCCACATATAAATCAGTAAATACGGGACTGGCTACTCATTGGGTTGAGCAATTGACAACCAATTCTTGATTCAAGATATATGGATCTCCGCAGTTTGAAGACAAAGCTCAACTTTCAAAGCGGACAGTAAAAAATGTAGTAAGTGGCAGAGGTTAATATGAATACAGTATATACTTATCCTCGTTCGAACAAATACTTTATTTAGTTTGTTGTATGAAAATAATAAATACACAGAACTCATGTAACTATATGTTAGCGAATCTAAAATAATAATTTAAATGTGGTTGTGATTATGTACTCGTGAATCCAGCGCGAGGTGCTTTATCACTTGCAATATACGCCACATTTATTTGGTCAAAACTGGGAAACATTTGCATAATTACTCACAAATAGTTGCTTTTACTGTAATTTATGCGAAAAAGATTAATGTCGGAAATTTATCTAAGAAAATGCTCGTTTGAAAAACGAAAACAGGGTTATATTTAATGAAATAAATTGTCTGTAAAAACAATTTTATTTTACAACCCCTTGAATACTCAGTATTTAGTTTGCACATATATATACATCCAACCATTAAAATTTAATGTTTCAGTTAAGTTATATGCAAAATATATATTGTTAAAACAGTTATGCTAATATTTCCATAGTGACATTAAGGTTCTACACTAGATTTTCCGTATACCTCATAGATTTTCTCACTAAAATGATTAAATCTTTTATTTAAAATCTATACAAAATTTCTCATATATTGTATGTTATATCAAGCGTGTATTTGGTTAGGATGAATAGCCAAATAACTAAAAAAAAAAATATTTTTCATAAGTGCGTTTTTATGATTTTTTTTAGATTTTACAAAATAAAAAGGCAAAAAACGTATATTTAAAGGTTTTGGGCCCAAGTCAAAACATTGAATAGACAAAAATTTTAAGTGCATGAAGACTAAAAGTGATATTTTAAATATTTAATAAAATACAAATTCAATAATTTATTAAAAAAAACAATCTTTTTGATATGGTGTAAGTCTATTTTCCTGCACACAAATTTGACAGGCCATACTTATTTCAAACTTAAAAGCTAAATTAAGATACTAATTTGACATTTGCAGCTTATTCACGTATATTAAGTTGTATACATTGTGATTATTGAAAGAAATACTATTTTGAATAATCTCAGGGTTACGTCTTTTTTCTTTCTACAGTTGATAGGCTCCACTTTTAAAGAGGATACGGTTAAAAATGTATAATTTTCAGTTTAATAACACTTTCATAAAATTGAAATACAATGCAAAAATAACTTAGAATTGTTATGGTCGTGGTCGGTATGATTGTGATTCGATATGATACTTACAGTTTTTTTTAATTTATCATTTGAGATTATTTATCACATTAAAAATGTCATGTTCTACATTAAGACATTTGTATATTTTTCGTGTAATTTGTCTCCTTAGCGTTTGCAGACTTATTTTGTTTTGTAACAGTGCAATAACTCTCCGAATACATCTTCCCCACGGCCGTTATTAATTCCCGTTAGAAATATTACTAGTTTAATTTAACAATGATAAAGAGAATTAATAAGTTAACTATTTACATTATACATTTACCTGTTAGGATATGTAAAGTAAGGTTACTGTGATGATAGGTTTTAATACATTTTTCAACAACAATTTCTGTATTTTAAGGTTGGTTAATTTTGATTTGTACACACTTAGTGTGAGTTTCTTATGATTGAGATTGGCATCTACATCTTATTACATCAATTGATTATTTTCATCCATTATTTATATACTTCCTGGTAGCCAAAAGGTTAGGGAGCGTGCTTTGTATGGGGAGATTACGGATTCAATTCTCATAGATTTTTGATTTAAAAAAAAATCAAGATGCAGAACTGAATACGCATTGGGTTGATCAATTTGCTGACAACCAATTTCGCGAAAAGGTTGGAACAATTGTGTTTTATTCTTTAGTTTTAAACTACAGCTAAGAAGCATGTCCAAAAGAAAATCTACTGGTTAAAGTCATTTTGAATCCTGCAACAGTGTCCAAACTCGACCGTCTACTTCAAAACCTATAATATTTTAATATTGTACCAGAAGCCTTAAATACATATTTCAAAAATTTATTATCGTATTAGTTTATAATTATTATCCAATATAATATAACCTTACATACATCAACAATTTTTTCTAACACACTTGTGCAATTATTTAATCAAATAAATATTATAATCAACCTTACGGTGAGATTCAATAAGGCTCGATATTAATAGGAATCACGCACAGTTTAGTGAACGCCAATCAAGGTCTTAGAAAGTTGCTCCTGAGACACTTCTGGCACTTATGAAGAGCGCCTCACGTTCGGTACGCCACGGTATACGCCCGCATATCGGGTGTGGAAACGTGGCGGATGGTGTAGGGGAAAGCAAGTATCTCTAGTGGTATGCGAAACAACGCTCAAGTAATTATATGTTGGAAACAAGATCTGCGTATTTTTTAAACAAAAACAAAAAATATTGTATTTAGCACTTTTTTTTATTCCAAATGTGCCATATTTTTTCTTTATAAATTCGAAAAATCAGCCATTTAAGAAATCTGAACAAGTATTTTTTACGATAACAACTAACAACAAACAACAAAAGTGGAAAACATTCTAAGTGCCATAATAAATTTGCACACGTTCATATTAAAAAAACTCACAACAACGTATATACATTTATAGTAAAGAAGATATTTCACGTGTTTATAGGGTGGTAAACAGTTGCCGAAAATATATCTTCAACTTGAAACCATACAATACTGGATTTTAATTTTTTCGTTTACGATGTTTTGATAAACATACGTCGTTATTACCCATACACTATACATTATTAGAAAAAAAAATCTTTCGTCGCCTACAAACTATAAAATTTACAGTTTTGAGAAAATGATTTTTTTATGATTGCAATTTTTAATAAATAAATACATCAAATATCTGTGATAATAAAGTTTTTTTTTTAATAATACTAGCTGTATTCAATAGTTTTTAAGTCTTTCAATATAATAATAACGCAATCAAATCTATAAACTGCCCCAGTATACAAAAAATTAAGAAAAAATCATTTACTGAATGTTCGATAAATCAGTTTTTTTAGTTCAAATTACAATTGATTGAGATAGACGCGGAGTTCAAAATGATGTATTGATTATTTTTCCGAAAAGTGTTTGTTAGTGACTTTTCGCTCCACGGCGACGAGTTCTAAAATTTATAATGACAACATACTTTTTGCATTGAGTATATGTTATACAGTGGATTTTTGATTTTACTTTAGTTTAATATTTTATTTTATTCACAATGCATGGTGTTTGGTGAAACACTCGATGCTTATTATAACCGCACTAGCTTCAAGTGGTTAATTAACAAAATTATTTATGAAAACAAACGAAGAAGAACAGGAAATGTACCTTCATTAAAGTTTACTAAAGGTGTCATTTCTGTATGACCTTGAATTTTCATTAGCGGAATGGTGTATACTATACAAGTATACTACTCGCATCGACTAACTGAATTAGCACGGCAACCGAAAAATTACTAAAATGTATAAAACTTAGTTAGCAAAGTTAGTAAATATCCTTTTATAGTATATTTTTAATACCGACCAAAGTATACATATACCAAAGTAATAAAAAAATGATTTAGGTTAGGTTAGTTTATTTGTTTGATAATACTATTATTAGAATGTCAAATTACATGGTATATACTGACATGCTAACGATACGCAAATCATATCATATTTTACTAATATCTATAACACGTTGACATATAAAAATAAAAACATATCGTGGAATAGATCAGTTTGTTAAAGTTTGAATAAGTAATCTCAATTATATTTTTAAAATGTGTAAATACAGAATTACTTAATAATTTTACATCTCGTTACAATCAGTAAAAGGATTTCCATTTCTAAGCTCAAAGAAGTGGTTTTAAATTTAGGTCAATTAACCTACTTCTCTTGTTTGCAAGGGTCCTTTCGTTTTAATCCAGAAAATTACAACTAGTATACCTTTTAGCACTTGACTGATTAGGTATTAAGTGCTGCACATAGCCAGGCTATGGCATTTATTTAAAGCAAATGGTTACTTGAGTTCTAGGTCAGCCGCAAATTTCCTAAAACATTTTCTGCGGTCATGAATCACGATTATCAAAGATTTATGATTGGGATGTTGCATTACTTGATAGTTTAAAGCGGTATTTGAATCTATCCTGTCATTAATAGCTTACAGCAGCTGTGTTAAAATATTTTTCGAAATGAAATTAATCAATTTACATTTTCCCAGGATTTTAAGACACCTTCATATTATTTATTATCCTAGATTTAAAAAAGTCAAAATCTTACAGCAAACTAGAAGGTATCTTTTCAATGAACTTGTTTAGAATAGAAACCATGCACACTTTAGTGCACGCTAACCAAGGTCTTAGAAAGCTCCTCTTGGGACAGTTTTCGTATTTTTAAGAGCACTTCATTATATTACGCCACGGTATACAATCGCATAGTAAGTGTAGAGACTTGGCGGTGAAAAAGAAAGCAATATAATTACTAAACGGATATACCGTATATCAAAATAATTTCTAATAAAGGAATGTACGAATAAAATATTATATTGTCATCAATTTGCTACAGGTAAAAATAAATGATGAAAATTTTTCGTTCTCAAGATAGAAACAGTAAAAAGAATACAAATATAGCTTTACAATAATATTAATTATTGTTATTTAAGCCTGTATTAACTGTGAAAAGTTTAACATCAAAAACATTTTTTTAAAAACTTTATAGTATAAGTAAGTCCTTATTTGTTTTCCTTCCGTAAGAATATTACCTGATAACGTTGCAAGCATCGTGTCCTATCTATGACCTCGAAAGGATACATTCATCATCCAACTTCTTTGTCTAGGTCTTATGCAGACATATGAAGTGATCTAATTTATTTGTGGGGAACATTATATTATAGTAATTACCTATGTATGTCACCAACCTGACGTCTAGGGAATATCAATTCAACACGATTATTAGAATAGAGACATATCACAAATAAGTAAGTCCGCCTTGACAAATGTGCCATATAGGTCAGATCAATAAGCTTATGTTACATGTCATACTCATGTGTTGCCTCAAACCTAATCATCAGTCTTGGATTGAGTCCCTGGACTACAGGCGGATTGCAGGTGTATGGGCACCATTAGGCATTAAAGTGAGTCAAATCTTTAAAAGAATTCATATTACAAGTGATAAAATACGCAAAGAAATCAGCACGCTTAGCATTTAAAGGGACATGTTTAATAATTTTGTGTAACACCTGAATTAATTAATCTAAATGTGTCCATTTTCCTGGTATTTAGATTTATTTAAAACAAATTCATTTAATTACGTGACGCTTAGAAATAACCAATAGATAAAACAGAATAATAACGTTAAACTGAAAAATTTCAATATGATGGTTTCGATAACGATTTATGATTATAAATTATTATAATTATACATTTTTATTGAGCTAAATATTGCAAAAGAAAAATGAACTTAAAAGTTTTAATTTCCCCATATTAAATACAAAAACTCACGAAGATATATGCAGTGTATTTAATACAAGTTAAAAACAGCTAAAATGTAACGAAATTCATTAACGTAGGGAAATTTTCCAGGGTTTTATAACTATGGAATAAAAAAGAGGAAGCGAGTAAAGACATGTTTCAAACTTTATTTTATGTTTAATATCTGTTTGTGTTTATTTTATGGGCCCCCTATATCTTAGTCAAACTCACAAACGTTGGGAGCTAGTAAACAAAGGAAGTTGGAAAACTTTTTCATGTTTTCTTCTCCTTGCAAGCAATGTGCAACTAAGTAACTAACTAGATGGGTGAAGAAAGACTTTCATGATGTATTCGTTTTATAAGAATGACATTGCTATCTTTGTAAAAACTTTTAACGGACTTTTCCCGTTTGAATATAACGATAAGCACTTTTTGTGGAGTAAAATTAGGAATGCATTCGCTACGAGGTCCACGTTATCATGCTGGTCGTTTTGCGGTATAGCTCTTCCGACCCTTGCAAAGTTTCATGGTAATTGAATATGGTTAGTTGCGAAGCTTTTGTGGGTTACCATAGCCTTTTATTCCCTTATTTCAAAATTCCACAGGTCTTTTTTATTTTTCCTAAATAGATAACACAACGACTATACAAGGAAAAAAAAGTAAGCCTCATTTTAAAAAAAATAGTTTTTTGCGATAATCAAAATGTATACAACGTGTCTTTTCGGTTAGCGTAGTTATTAACATGCGCGTCTAGCAATCCGGGGAATGCAGGTTTGATTCCCCATTTGTCGGATTTAAAAATCTCAAAATGCAGGACTGGATGCCCATAGGGTTGAGCAATTGTTTGACAAACAATCCTCGTGAAAAATAATCTGTCAAGACATTTTCACATTGCAGATATCCATATACTTCTCTTTCGGAGTGGATGGATATCTTTACACTGTGTAGATTCATATGTTCCACTTTGGGAGCCTACTTGGTATTAAAAAAAAAATTTAAAACAATCTATAAAAAATATAAGCTGCAAATGCCGAATCAGTATTTAAATTAAGCTTAAAACTTTGAAATTAAATTACGCGTGAAATTTTCAACCAGGAAAGGGGACTTCTATCACATTAATTTTATTGGTTTTTTACATAGATTATTAAATTGATATCAGATTGGGTTAATAAAATACCAGTTTAAGTCGTCATGCATTTCAAGTTTGTCAATTAAATATTTTGAAGTGCCTTATATAGATAGACTTTTGTGCCTGGGAATGAAAATGCAAGACTGGATATCCATTGGGTTGAACAATTGTATGACAAACAATTCTCCTGAAAAATAATCTGTCAAGACGTCTTCACATTACGAAAATTCATATACTCCACTTTCGAAGTGGATATTTTCACACTGTGTAGATTTATATGTTCCAATTTGTAAGCAAACGTACTATAAAAAAATCATACATTTTTTGAATATAAATATCAAATTTATCCAGGCATATAAAAATCAAAATTATTCATTTAATACATTACATTTTACTTTTTAGACAACTTATATTATGTTTTTCATAGTATGAGCTTTTTAAATGCAACTTAAAAAGCTAATTAGATATATGTATAAATACAGCTAAGTAACTGAAATAAAAATATATGAAACGGATGTTTTTTATTTATTTACGAGTAAAATCACTATACGGCCAGGTGTAAAAAATACACTCAATTCTCTTCGTGGAGGGATTTTTTCCCACGGTTTTAAAATACACGGTCGACGAATAAAACGATTATTATGTTCGACTGATTTTTGTTTTACCACGGTTTAAAAATCCAAAAATCTCGCTTGATAAAGACATGATTTTAACTTTCAAATCATATTATATCCAATGAGAAATTGAACATATTGTAGTCGAATTAGATTCAATCTTGGAAAAAATAATATTATAAATCATTCATTTTTCAAATGGCAATTAATATTGTCACCAAAAACTACAGTAAATGAGTACGTTAATTCTCTAGTGGCGACAATGAATGACTAAGTAGTTATGATATTTGATATATAATATTAAATATATCGAGAGATAAACACATATAATTTTAAAATAAACTGATTTTAAGATAAATTAAGTATAGTTGAATGAGACCTATGATATTTATCATTTTTATATTAACATCTTATCTTTTTTCCACGGTGTTCTTAGCATCATATCATCCGTGTAAAAAAAATTGTGTAATACAATCGAATTAAATTATTGGTATTGAAATACATTGAAAATAAAACAATGAAATCAATTCTACTAACCAATGGAAATTATCTAGATGAAAATTGATTGAAATAAAAATATATTTAACAGAATTTCGTTTATTTAATATGTACCCAAGGACATTGTATTATCATAGTGAGTTATAGTTGTCTTCATTGTTTATGTTAGGTTAGGTTAGACGACAAAATGTGATTATAGTCCGTAATTAATGTCATCATTGGTTAGTCACGCGATATATATCGACCGTTTTCATGCAAAAGGCTTTAACTCTCACACAACAATAATTTATTTATTTTATTTTTTTACTTAATTATATGTTTGATACATTTAAAAAAACTAAATGAATATGATTATATTAAATATATTTAAGAAATATTAAGACAGAACATAAAAATAAAGGCAATATTGTAAAAAGATAAGAAATATTTTTTTTAAATACTGAAAGAATAAGAGAGTGTCTATCAAGTAAGTTAGACAGACCCTATTCTAATAATATTTATAATAGCATTCATCTAAACTCACTCTCACATAGATGTAAGATATCAATATCTGAAGAAATCTTGTTAAACATCACCATTGCTCTCCGCATTGGCATAACTACAGACCAGATGGTTCTGCATTTAGGAATGAAAAACAGCTGATGTTCTTTCTAATGCCGTGAATGGGGTTTGATCCCCCTTTTCTACACGCAAATTTGGCAGATCTTCTTTTTCTAAAATCTAAAGCTGAATTTTGAAAATGATTTGAAATTTACGGCTTGATTCCTTTTGGCAGAACGTGTATTTAGTTTTGTAAATCGCGATTAAAAAAATAAGATCACGATTTAAAAAACTGAAGTTTAATGCCTTTTGCGTAATCAGGGTCAATATGCAGACCAGATATTACTATCAAGAGATTTTTATCACGTCGCAGTCAAGTTTCGTCTTTTATTACCAAATATTTGAGAAAGTAGTGGGGACACAACAAGACTTTCTCCTACTCTTGTCTTTTATCGAGTTTGTTTGTTCCTATATTATGTTTCAGCATAAGTTGTTTGTTGGAGGTGTTTGACATTGAAGGGGTTGGGAAATCCGTGTGCCCACATTACTCCCATATCCATTCAACATATTATTACGTTACATGACATTTGATACATTACTATTATCAACAGACATTACTTATTCTACCATATTGACACGTATCCATACAATCATTTTATGATATTTAAATAATTATTCAAAAAAACACACACATCGATGGTGACCCAGCCTTAAAATCTAATAGCTATATAAGTCGACAGGCTTATCCCTTACAGATAAATCCAAGTTACACAAATATAGTTTTGCTACACTTTGCATTCCAGAATTCAACACAACACTCATTAAAATTACAACATATCGTCGTATTACGGGCACAAGACGTTAAAGTAAAAAAGTGGTTTTGAGATAATCGAGTCTTAATGTTTGAGTCTGTTGAATACATTTTACGACAATTTCTTAAGGTATAATGTGTTATGTATTAGAAATTGTCGTAAAATTTATTTAACAGAGAGACTCAAACATTAAAACTCGATTATCTCAAAACTCACTTTTTTACTGAAACGTCTTTTGCCAGTAATACGACGATATTGTAGTACATTTTTACTCTATAAATGGCAGTTCATTGTAAATTGCGATGTATTTTTTTTCGCGAAATTCTACATTTCAAAAAATAATGCATTATTTACGATGTTCTGAACTCAAAGATAAATGACATATTAATGTACCAGATTTGTATTTGTCAACTATTAAAAAATAATCCAGCACGAATTGCAACATACTATCATAACTATTGCCCTACAATAGCCGAGAGGTTAGAACACCCTTTTTGAAACCAAAGGTCATGGACCCAAATTCTCGACCTGCTAGTTGACCATAAGTTGACAACCGATTTTTATGAATTTTTTTTTTTCTTAATATCCATTTCGGTGCGAACATATTCTCACAATTAGGATCAAGATTCAGATTAATAGACGACATGGCTTAAAAAAACTTCTTCCTAACTGCACAAAATAAGCTAAATTTTATTTTATATATGTCGCATGTTTTGATGATTTTTTTTACGTCAAATTATGGACTGTTTTGAAATCAATGACCCCAATTATATAACAAGGAGACATGTATGTAATAAGACCGATGTGTTGTATTGTCGAGCCATCGAAATATTTTTTGACGTTGATACTCATTCTTATCTTTTATGTCACATTACCGTTTCTTAAATTACCGGAAAAATCTTTTTACACACAACCTCGACAACAAAGAGAATATTTGATTCCGTAACATTTGATGTTGACAGCGATTTCAATATTACACTTGCATTATTTTTCAGAGAAAATTCCGTTTCACTTTATAAATAATAAGCACGACATTGACACATTCGTATTTTTTATACACATTGTCCGTATTTCCATTTTCATTATCCAATGATGTAATATGTTTTGAAAATATTCTCAAAATATTATTCCTAAACATTATATCGACTGTAGAAAGTAAAAATTATGGAACCCTCAAATAACAAATTTTACATTAGGGACGAAAAACGTCTACTTAATGGTTTTGGAGCAACGTCAAAGTATTAAATGGATCCAATCTTAAATTGCATGAAGACTAAAACTGGTATTTTTATCTATCCAATATGATATAAATATGATAAATTATTAAAGAAAAAATTGATATTGTGGAAGTCCTTTTTCCTGATCGCACATTTGACGAACTATCTTTGTATCAAACTTAAAAGAAAGTTTTATGTACTAATTTGACATTTGCTGCGTAAGTCCTTTTGATATAACGTATATTGAGAACTGTATATTGTGATTATTACAAAAACTATATATTTTGAAAAACCAATGGTTACATCCTTTTTCCTTTACACAGTCGATGTTAATACGGTAGTCACATAACACAAAATGACAACGTAATTTCTATATTTATTATAATCTTTTTGATGCAGACTGGTTTTAGTAACTGCCTTTACAAATCTTCGTCAAAAAGTCAAACCACCGATTTAAAACAGTGTTTACGCAAACTTTATATATTTTTTCCTCCAATAATGTAGGACAGACCATCCTAATTTCATACTCAAATACTCAAATGACTCATTATGCCAAAAACCCCATAAAAGATTTTTGAATTTAGATTACGTCAAGTTTGGATATTATGGTATTGATTATAGAATGTGTTATTAACATTGTATCAGTTCTCGCACGATACTAGAAGTAAATAAACTAAAAGCTTAAAGCTCATGATACATTATTATAAGTACATTCACTCAACTGTTTCTAGTTTACCATCGTATAATTGCAACCTGAATATTCATTTTCAATTTGTTTTCAAACACGAAACTTCATAAAACTTTACATGAAAATTTTACTGCTAAATATAGTACTAAATATATTAAAAATTTAGTTTCTCGTATCATCGGTACGTACTCCAGAGTCAATCATTAGATGTCAGAAATGTAGATTTAAAAATCAAATCCTTCGTGGGATAATGTGGGATTGTCATCTCTGGTACTGAGTAAGCACATTGTTTCGTCACTGTTTCAAAACTTAATTTATTAACTAACAATAAAATCTAATCTCTCATTTTCTTTCTATATCTCAACATTAACATCAGGTGTTTTATTTGTACGCCATTTTACCTGCAAAGCTATGAACTCTGCTTAGATTTATTATCATAAGCTAGTTTAATATAATAATGTGTTTTATTATGAACCTTCCGGTTTGTTTAGATGACGGTTCAAACAAAATCTAAATAGAAACCGTAATAAATTATCATATATTACAGGATAACATACATTGGCATTTTACTGGATCATTTATTACCCAGACCATCCCTAATATGATACATAATACGTAAACACGTAGGATATATAAGGAAACTTACGAATGAAACTTTATGGAAAAAATCATATAATATCTTTCGGGTCACTTGAATGTTTTTTTTTTATTTAATGTCCAGGCAATTATATCATGTGCCTTTTCAAATTAATATAATATAATGAAACACCATCATTATCAGTAAATGATAATAGCAGAATACAATTTCGTATCTCTACAATAATTTAGTTATCTAGATCGATGCTACGTTAACTTTTTATGCCACAGCGTCCTAAGCTATATAATAGTCCATAAAAATATAAAATTATGAATGTCAAAAAACCACACAGAACAAGTTTTACGTGCAGGACAAAAACATACGTTTAATTATTTTGGTCCAAAGTCAAAACATTAAATGGAACGACTTTATAGTGTACGAAGTCTTAAACTGGTATGTTATTTCTCCAAGCTGATATTAATTTAATAAGTCATCTAAAAATGTGAAAGAAGACTTTTTAACGGTCACAAATCTGACAAGCCATACTTTTTATAAACTTTACAACTAGGTTTAAATACTAATTTGCCATTTGTAGTTTACACCCTTTCTATGAAACGTGTATTAAGTTGTATTCAGTGTGATACGGACAATATTTGATAATTCAATGAGTTCAATCCTGAGAGAAAAAAAACGAAAAATTCCAATTCCATGAATTACATTTGGCAAGAAAAAAAATTGGGAAAATTCGTACCTCGCCCCCACAGAGACGTGCAGCCCCCAAAAGGGCCTACATCTACAGATTGGGAAGTTCTGGTTTAGATGATACCTGACATATCTAACAATCCAGCGAAATTTATTAGATACTTTCTTCAATAGTGACGTCAGGTTTGTTGAATTCTGTAATTCTAATGAACTACTGGGTTGCCAGGCCAGCATCTTTTGAAGATTTATAAATCGAAGTTAACCGAACTAAAAGAAGTTAATCGAACATATGGAAGTTTACCAGTTTTAAATAATTCAGAATTTAAAATCAATTTCC
>JAGVSQ010002430.1:0-24723 GCA_022683975.1 Rhyacophila evoluta | reverse complement strand
TTTCACGAGAATTGTTTGTCAGACAATTGCTCAACCCAATGGGCGTCCAGTCCTGTATCTTTCGGATTTAAAAAATCTGACAGATGGGGATTCGAGCCCGCATTCCCCGGAATGCTAGGTGCGCACGCTACCAGCTACGCTATCGGGGATACTTTTAACTTACCTCTAGCTATTCTCGTAATATTAAAGGAAACATTCCTTTGTATTAGTAGTTTGAATGCAATTTTTTATATATATATTTTAAAATCATATGTTAGTTAATAAACACTAAACATCAAAATATTTGTTATTTCACTTTTAAAAGAAGGTTCTGTGTCAAAAAAGTGGTAGGTCGGTGCACTGACCTTACTACACCATTGACGACTGGTACTATGGTATTTAACCGTTATAGTCAAGCATTGCAGTCTTAGTGAGCGCATTCTGGCTACGAAGATTCCGCTAATAAGTCGCCCCATTATTGCGGGCCAAATTTTCAAAGCATTCTAATCTCGCGTTGTTTGTTTTCAGGAAGCTTGACCCTTTGGCATTTTAGTCTTTCATCCTGAAAGTCCAACAACCACCCTAACAAATTAAATGCGACCCTCTGTTTTGAGATACATCTTAGGCGTTTTATAAATGATCGAGTCCCCGGATTAATTTGGTCAACTGACTTAAAATCAATAAAATTTATACGGACTATACAAATGTACCAGTACAAATCTACATTAGTAATAGTAGAATTATTTGGTTTCATATTTTTATGCTAGTGTTTAGCTATTATGTATAAAATATATTTGTCATATAAAAAGAGCTTAAAATACTGCGTGTTTGTGTATTTAATTACGACAGATTAAGTACGCCGAGAAATAATAAAGGGTAGAAAAACGATAGTATTAAGTGATATTAAAATATTTGAATTAAACAAATCAATGGTTTAAGATGCAAAAATTTTTGTCCATTTAAAAAAAATTCACAGTAGAGAGTAGACACTGATTATTTTGCTATCTAGTTTTGCGTTTATTTTGATATAAAAAACTAATTTCAAGCGATTTATTTATAGAGCTGCTTAAGAATAACATACTTTTGATATATCTAAATAAAGAATAGCAGAATTATACATTTTTTAGTATCAGATCCGAATGAAATTGTAAAATTTTCTTTGGACGTTTAATCGTGACATGCATATGGAATGGTGCAAAAAGATAGAATTATTAAATTATTTTCGGCTTAAAGTGGACTTTTCAACATTGTACTTTAAGCCATCGAAATATGATATAGATCAAAGTCTACATATCTAGATATCAAGTGGTATTTAAAATATCAAAATAGTATGAGTCCTCTGGAATGACGAAATAATATGGTATAATTCATTACATCGAAAGATAATATCGAGCCGGCTAGTAGAGGCCTTTATTAAGTAGAGACATTCAGTGTTTTTATAGCTATTTGATGTTTGGATCGCTAGTTGTGTGTATCTCAAAGTTAGGTAATGTTAGAAATAAAATATCGAATATATGTGTAGAAAATGTGTGTATTTTGAATTTTCTTACCATGGAAACTAAGAATACCTATTTAAGTTTATGTACTATATTGAAAGTCTCTGAAGCGGTTCCACCCTTTCGTCTGCTCCTTTTAACCCTTCTCATGGCAGGCTTTAAAGACCACAAATTTATCGACAAAGGGAAGACGTCGGCCAAATGAGGTATTAGTGTTGTAAGAAAATTTCGCCTTTTCCTCATTGAACTTTGGTCGAACTTAACGCGTAATTTATTGTTGTAGAGGCAAATGTAGCGTAAACTTTCTTGTAACAATAGGTAAGATTTATTTGCTTAGCTATAAATGAAATATTTCTTTCAATGAGAATTTGTTACACAATACTCAACTTTGAGTAGTAAACCAATATTTTTTATGTATGCACTTTTGAAAATGTTGTGTTTTGGGAATTGGTTTTTATTTTTTGTTATAACTTGAAATATCCTACATACATATTTGTATAAGCATGATAAATTAAAAGCAATTGAAAGAATTGAGCTTAATCAATAACAGATTTATATATTTTAATATAGAAATACAAACAACGGTCAGCGGTGGACCTATTTTCCCGTTGCTATTTAATATTCATAAGGCATCGATATGCATTTTCTTTCTCATAATATCAATAAAGCATACGTTTTTTGATAATAAGATGTATGATCTGCCACTAAAGAATAATGATTTAGGCATTCAGTTTTACGGTGATAGGTTGACATCGATCTCCATGATTTAATCGACTAAAAACTCTGTTAAACTAATCAAAGTTTTTATTTTATATATTTTTAAATGCTTCTAAAAAATATTGGCAAAAAATACTCGTTACTGATATCAGTAACAAGTAAAAAAATATTTCTCGTGCATAACCACTAAAACACAACCATCACAGGGAATTTTTAGCCTTTAAAAAATCTTACGGTGAGCTATTAGGTATCTTCTTGATGAAGCTCTTTATTAACATTTATTTAATTAGAATATGAATCATGCACACTATATTGCACGCCAACCAACGTCTCAAAAACCTGATACCGAAACAGCTCTGGCACGAAGAGCGTCCCACAGTCATTATACCACAGTATACGCCTTCATACAAAGTGAACAGACGTAGCAGAAAAAGAAGACAACAGTAAAATTGTAGTATCTGGAAACCAAGAAGTTACCGTGCGCGGTTGGAAAACGGAGATTATGGACTCAATTTCCGCTGCTGAATTCAAAAAAATGGAGAAAAGATGCCCAATGCTGCACAATAAATTAAATTTAACTATTAATTCTAATGGTTAAAATCTATCAACATAAGTCTTACCAATTCGGAGATCCACATACTCATTTATTGGAGTGGTCATCTTCACATTACATATTGTGATTTATATGCTCCACTTTCAGAGTGTATACGATATAAACAAACAATAACATTCACAGCCGGCGAATGAGAACCGTATAAACAGTGTAATTACGATGTGGTGTATTGTAAACCATATCTCGCTGCATTTGCGCTGAAAGCTGGCGAGCAATCGTTTTAAAATACTATTCAATTATTTTATGCCCTGTTTTCAAAAGTTATAATAGAAAATAGCTTTTTAATTGTACTTACCTTGCTGTCAATAAATCAAATGCCCCGCTTTCAGCTCATAAACTAAAGATTTGCCTTTGCCTTAAAACTTAGGGTCATCGTGAAAGCAAACGAGGCATAGGGCTGCGGGTGCTACTGAATGAAGAGGATACGATCAGTGGCGTACATATATATAAGAGTTTTATAACACGGTTGCTGAGAGGTAAGCATACGCCCTACGTGACTAGAGGTTGAAGATTCGAATCTCACAGCTGAATGAAAATTGAATTTTTTTAGAAGTTAATATCGGTTTTTAAAAACAGGTGTGTACTTGGTGGAAAACCATATTCTCCACTTCTTTAGTGAACATTGTCAATATATTTATGTGTACGGTTAATAAGACTTCATGTCTATAAGTCTTAATAGATATTTTAGTGGGGCCAGTTAAATGTAAACTCAATATAGACTTTTTATTTTTATTCAGAAAAATATAAATAAACACAATTTATGTAATATTTATTCAGTTTTTGTAGGCGTATTTATTTGACTTTCAAGGTGTATACTAAGATATGGTAAATTTATGCAACAAGAATATAGTAGAGAAAATTAAAATTAGTTTTACTTGTATAAATAACATATTTATAATATGTATAGATAGAATGTCTTTATAACAGATACCGAAGTAACGAAATTTCTAGTCTAACATATATTTTATCTACTCTATGAAAATTTTCATACAATATATAATAATCGACTGTGAAAAGGGATAAAAAACGTAACCCACAATTTTTTAAAATGGCTTTTATTCGATAATCACAATTAATAGCACTTAATACACGAAATTATAATCTTTAAAGGATATAAGATGGGAATACCGAATCAATGTCTAAATATAGCTTTTCAAAGGCATAGCTGAAAAAAAGGATGGCTTGTAAAATTTGCGACCAAGAAAAAGGGTTTACACCTAATCAATTTTACTATTTTTAAATTAATATCATATCGAGTAAATAAAACTTCATGCACTTCAAGGTTGTGCCTTGTAATGTAAACTTTGTAAACCCAAAATCATTAAATGAGCGTTTTTGTGCTTCGTGTAAAAAAAAAATCTGTGTGGATTATGTCTTTTTTCATTTCTACAATTTAATTATATTTTCTGTATTCATTATAACGAATTTCAGAATAATGAAACAAAAGTGGTAGTCCCACGATTTGACCTGTGTTATGGTATTTCGTAATTTACTCAGTAAAGACATGTGATAGAAAATTTTCAATAAATCTCATTTTTTATATTTCTAAAAAATTCTATGCACTATTCAAGCAAATCTATTATTGCTAGCAAAGATATTGTGCAATAGAAATTACTAGATTTATTAAATTTCGTTTTTATGATAATTAGTTTTTATTTATCATGAATGCCACTGGATGCAACCCTTCTATTACCGCTTGCATAGTGAAGAGTGACCACTCTCTCCCCCAGTGATGCGTTGGGTCAACTCTGGTGCATCTGCTTATTGAAGGGCTAAAGAAAATGTTACCAACTAATCCAGCACCACACTGACAATTCAACTCTACTTAAAATACCATTTTAAATTATTTTTTTGTAAATTTGTTACAATACTAAGATAAATCTAGTAAAAATAATCTGACAAATTTATACAATGCCTGAATCTTTTGCCACATCCGTTCTAAAAGTGGAGCATATGGATTTCAACACTTTGAAGATGGCCACTCCAGAGAAGTGCACGAAGCGTTGCATTGTCAAGACTTAAGCTGACAGATGTTTTTATGAGCTTTGAATATTAGCCAATCGCTCAACCCAATAGAGGTCTAGTTCTTCATCTCTGAATTAAAAAAAAATCAGCTGTAAAAATTGAACCCGCAATCTCAAGCTCCAAAGCGCAGGCGCTAAAATTTCGGCTACAAATGAGACTGATGCTTAATATGATACATAATATCATTTTATAATCTGAAGGATGTAATATTTTTATTTAATTTAAAACCTTTAAAATTTCCAACCATGAAATGGAAAGCACAGAAATTCTCTATTTCAGAGAAACTATTTAAAATTTTACAAGCTTTTAAGTAATATTCCATTAATGCAGAATACCGAATATCACTTAAAAGCTGTGGTAATTAAAAAATAATAAATTTTTAACCTTATTTCTTGAGCTTAAATTTATTAATGTTTGGGACTCATAAAAAACTATCAAATTTAATATATATACATATACATATGATAATGATCTCTAACGATGGTAATATAATTTCATACTACAATTACAAAACGATTATTTTTTTATCAGTTAATAAGCATATGTTAACATTTATAGTATATTAAAATTAATAGTATATGGCTTAGACATTTTAAATAAGTTATTATTCATAAAATCTTATAACAACGCGACCGCAATTAGAAGAGTACGATGAGACTAAAACAAGTAGATGAACACTTTACAAAAATACGCATTTTATTTGTTATACTTTTTTAAAAAAAAATACGCATTTTTTCATCACAATAATTCATTATAAGTATCATCATATTATACTGATAGATGATAGATCACATTTAATTAAAGTAGGTACTCTAGTACCAGTTATTCTTTACTTTGTCACCAAAGCTGCAGACAACCAGCACTTCTTTTATTTATCATTAAGGTTCAGTATTGGGTCACTTCAAACCATGTCATATTTTTATAAATGAAGTGAATGAGCTAAGAAAGACTTTTCACTCAGTATAAAGAATATATTTTTCATGGCTTTAAACGACGTTCAATACTTACATTTATCATTTCTACGAATGAATGCTGTTAATTGTTTACTTTTCTAATTAACTACAATTCTAAGTCTACAATTTCAATTTTTAATAGGGAACTTTAGATTTACGAAACAGGTACATGGACATTTGAATCTTGCACCATCATTGTGGACATCAGGCGTTAAGTATAAATATATACGGCATGCTTTAATTATTTTTGGTACATGTATGGTGAAAATCCATTATTTAATGCCATTTAAAGATATGGCCTTTTTTACTTAATGGGGATTGCGCGTGTTTTTTACTTGGATAAGAGGAAGTGGCGACAAAGGACGAGAGTTGTGCCCAAGGGCTAGGGCATTACATAAACTCCACGTATATTGCGATCGCTGTACACTGTTCTAGGTATATCTACATTTAGCGCTCATACATTCTGCATAAAAAGCTCATACATAAAAGAACAAAACGTACAAAAGCTCGACCTCTGGAACTTATTTGATAGTGGTAAGTGAGAGCGATAGGCATTCTTTTAATTTATTAAATTATCTATTTTGCTAGCCATGACACAAAAATAATCAACAACGAATATATTTTTTATAATCTAATAAATATTTCGAAAAGGGATTAATGATTTTCATCTTGTCAATGATTTAAATTTAAATCTAACATTAGTACAATACATTTCAATTAGTCGTAAAGCTGTTATTGGAAAATCCTAAAAATTGTCGATCACATTGAGGCACCATACAGTTTAATATCAATATTTATGGTGTTTTGAACTTTTATGGACTTTTTTGACCGTATGTATAATATATTGATAGCCATGCAGCTAACACTTTATCTTTAAATAAATTTAAAAAAAACTGTATCCATTTACGGATTTTGATCCCACAACTTACAGATGTATGGTTTGACAAGTTAGCGATGATTTTATAGGAAAATAATGATCTATAACTTGTATAGTTTTGTGAAGAAATTCATCAAAATCAATTCAGTCAATTAAAGTGTGTGTTCTTCAGGAAAGAAAATAATAATTTATTTTTCACGAGGAAATTACACGGTGTATCCGGTTGCATCAATTTGGACGAGTGTATAACGTATGCGTACCTACCTTACAATGCACACATAGGAACTAGCCGGGATTTAGTAATTAAAGGCCTAAAAGTGTATATAGGTCTATCTACACATGCGTAATAGTGTGTGTACGCACAAATACCGTTCCATGTGTGCGATCCTCTATCTCTCTCTCTTTAAAAAGGAAGATATGCATTTTCAAGGGGAACATGAAAGGGTCAAGGCGCCAAAACGACTCGTGACATTTTTATTCTAATGGAAAAAAGAAAATTACTATCGGGAAAATTCAATGACAAAATAAAAGCTACTAAAAATTTGTCAAAAAATATTTTATATAGAGATAAAAACATATTGATACAGTAAAATTGGTTTGAACCAAATCACTCATACGGAAAAATTGAGTTCATATTCAGAATCATGACGTAAGAATTAGCCATGTCCATTTATTTTTATAGATTAATATTAATTATTTGTTGAGATATCAGCGGCAAATGTTTGTTTAATAATACAAAATATGTGTCAAATATCCATTAGTAAAATTAAAACACTTGAAACATTCAAATGCGTCTGTTGTTCTCGAAAGTGGTGGAAATGGTGCCTTGGTTCACACCATTTCCACTTTATCGATGTATCTTAAATTATTTATATAATAGCTAATAATATAAATTTAAGAACTTTGAGTAATAACAAGCATTACATACCGAGGAGACAAACTATTTACGGAATATTTTATTAGAAATCACCATTATACTACTATTGTAATAAAAACAATGGTTGATTTGTAAATCAAATGGAAGATGATTTAAACTATTCGTAAAAATAAGACGCATCCTCATACATTACAGATACGGAAGTGTTACGATTATATTGTTTGGTACTAAGCATGATAACAGTATTATTGGATGATTTAATGGTAGTCACAATTATAAG
The DNA here is from genome assembly GCA_022683975.1 of Rhyacophila evoluta. Taxonomy (NCBI): domain Eukaryota; kingdom Metazoa; phylum Arthropoda; class Insecta; order Trichoptera; family Rhyacophilidae; genus Rhyacophila; species Rhyacophila evoluta. Next base: position 16,906 of record JAGVSQ010002430.1, on the reverse strand, counting down.
AAGTAATATGCATTTCATATAAAGCAGGTTTTATAAAGATATATTCATGGATTTTTTGAGTCTTTAAAAGTATGTTTTATTACGTTTGTCACAATCCAATAATGTACATAATAAACTTCAAGTAATATACACAATTCTCTTGTAACAATAAATGCATATGACCGTGATCGTTCTGTATTGAAATATATTGATCATGAATTTATGTGGAATGTGGAGAAATCTGAATCTAAGCACTGATGATGTCATTGTGATTTACATATAATAAGAATAATTTCTTCGTGTAAAGTATATCGTAAAATTATCTTATGATAAATATGATTTTGCGCGTCCTTTGGTTTCAATTTGCACCGTAGTCTAAAAAAAGTCATTAAGAGTTAACTATCTTATATAATGCTAGGTGTAACCAGCCACGCGTTGCTGTGGCTCAGTCTGGTTAAATGAAAAAAAAGAAAATGTATTTACCTGTCAAAGGTGTAATATTTATATGTAATAACACGCGCGTATTTAAATTCAACGTTGTGTCAAAACTTTAAAGCAATCGATGAAGAACTTTAGAAGATTTAAAATTTTGAACAAAGGAACATTTACATTTTTATTTATATAGAAAATGATAGATAGATATTAAAAATTAGCAACGAATTGCTTTTTTTTAAGTTAGTCTAAGAAACACTAAAAAAGTAAGACAAAGGCAATACTAAATGATTAATTAAATTTTCATCTGAAGAACTGCAATATACTTCAGGTGCATAATTTTATTTTATTACCTATGCAAAAGAATTGGTGTTAAATTAATTAACGCTTATTATTCTATTCACGTCTTCAGCTTTCATCCCCCGGCAATGCTCCAGCATAGAAGCCGCGATGGATTAGCACAGCCTCCGGTCAGAGGAAAGGAATGGGGGTAGCAAAAAGAAAAGAGAAATAAACGCTGCCCTCAACTACCCTGTTTCATTTGTAATATGAAGGGGTTGGAATCTGATTATACACTGGTCAGCTTTAGGGGTGATTCGGCTTCGTAGTAAAATGGTCGAAGTTTTAAACTTTTAAATTTTTAAGTGAGGCGGTAAAATTATTTAGGGATCATTGTTCGAATTAATACAACTCTATTTAAAATGGTATTGCATTATCTTCTGTCATATTAGGCTTTTTCCATTGTATTATACTCTATAGACATCTATAGATAAGAGTGTTTGAGGACATTTTACATATTACAGTGAAATGTAAGTTTAATGTAATTACCTACTAATATATGTTATTAATATTTTTCGGAAATGAATACTTAAATACTTTAAGCAACAGTGAAATGAAATAAAAATTTGCAGAGACATCGATCGGTATCTGCCTCACAAAATGCATACATGAGTTTTTTTTACCATGTTTGCTCCCAAAGTGGAGCATATGGATTAACACAGTTTGAAGGTATCTACTCCCAGTGGAGTATATGGGTCTCCGAATTTTTAAGACGTTTTGACAGATTATTTTTCACGAGAATTGTTTGTCAGACAATTTCTCAACCCAATGAGCATCCAGTCATGCATTGTTAGATTTTTAGACGTGAAGTCTGATTGAAAATGACATTAAAAAATAAAATAAGATATGGTATTATTGTTTATTTAAATATTAATGAAATATTTAATGTTTAATATGGGTGATGATATGGTAGTGAATGCAAAAAAGGTCAAGGATCGCCACACGGACAGCCTAAATAAAAGGTTTGATTTTATGTCTGGGGATAAATATTTATAAACGGTATCAATACTGCTCCAGCGGATTTAACATTTTTCCCTTTGCGTTATCTTACGTTTGTTAAATTTTAAGCAGTGAAATTAAATCGTCCAGCTACCCTTTGTTTGCCTTAAATTTACTGGCGTATAAATTATTACAATTTCCTTTTCGATATATTGTGCGAACTTAAAGCTGCAATAGAGAAAAATAAATTGTCTAGATAAATCCTTACATAATATAACAATCTGGGACCTAATGCCGGAAGTGCCCATGTCAAATATATCAATTATTCAGTTAACGTATAATTCAGTTTCTAATTAACAATACAAATCATTGTTATGTTATGCACTGTTTATATTTTTCGTTTAGTATCTTGTGTATTGACGAGCTGAAGTCAGATAATTACGAAGTTTTTTCTAATATTTAATAATACTTGTAATTATTTATTAATAAATGTAATTTACTTTCTGGTACTAGTAAAATGGTCAATACCTGCCAAAGTCATTTCTAGCATTAGGTCACATGTATATAATTAAAAAAAATCATACTCTATTTTAAATAAAACTGTCTCATTTACTGTAATCAGGGATTATTTTATGGTCAGTAATAATTTATATGATAAAGTGATTATAATTTGTGACATTAATTAAAAAAAAACATTTTTTTTTAAATTTATCTAGATAATTGTGAGTTTTAATAACGCAAGTATATATAATACAATGACATAGCTAAATCTACTTAAAAATGAATTTTATTTTACTACAGTCATATTTCTTTAGTTGAGACTGTCAGCAAAGTAATTTTTTTATTTTAAATATATTGACTCTGTTAATGCAAAAGACCTACAGTTTTTAAAAAGTGCTTTAATTTTAGAATCACTATATACAACTAAATATACGTTCTGTCAAAAAGAATCAAGCCGCAAATGTCGAATTATTAAAAAAGATTCCAAATTTTCGGTCAGAAAAAAATTATCATAAATAATTGAATGAATTAAAATGCTCTCAAACCATCTATCAAAATTCTACTCAGTATTGAGAAGACTTGCGTCAGTGGGCAAACAAACTTCGTAGATGATTATCGTACCATTTCCGAGAACATCGCTCGCAAATTCTGCCTAACTTTAACTAAATCTATAATAGAATGCGTCTATGTATTCTACGTTGAAGCTGTACAGCATCCTAAGCATTGTAGCCATGGAGTCACACCTACGTCCGACTATGGGGCCCATTGTTCTAGTTAATTTTCATTAGACACCATTGTACCGAGAGATAGAGGCGCTACGTAGAATAAACCCAGTGACTTCCCTAAATAAAGCTATAAAATTGTTGAATATTTTTTGAAAATTCATACTGATAGTAAAATGTCTGCTAGAAAGAACTAAATGATCAGTAAAAGAAAGAATTAACTTAAAAAAATCTTTTCAGTCTAATAAAAACTTTTTCACGAATCAGTGTTTTACAGTGAAGTCTGAAAACTGTGAATTATTCAGTATTTAGATAAGAGTTTGTTTTTATTTGAAACGTAAATACAATTACTTTATTATAAATCAATTAATTATAGTAAAATACTGCTTTCAAACAGTGAATGGATAAATACAGTTATTTGTTTATATACGTTTTTGATGAAATCTCTTTTCCATATGGAAATGTGATAATTTTTCATAATTCAATTATTTGTATGTAGATTGTAGGTAATTAAAACTTAGGTATTATATATTTTTTTAAATATGTACATTTTTATACGATGTTTGCTCTAAAATAGAGCATATTGATCACCAAAATGTAAAGAAGTGTCTTGACAGATTATTTTCATGCATCCAGTTCTGTATTTCAAAAATTCCAACAGACATTGGAAACAAACTCACATTCCCTGGACTGCGATACGCGGACGCCTACCTCTACACTACCGGGGAGACTTTTATAATTTAAATTATTTAAATATTGTTAAGTAATGTTGGAAAGCAATAAAACAGTATAACCGTATAACAAATACGAAGCTTGAACTGAAAAAATATTATTAATATTTATAATTATTATAACCTGCATTAGTTTAGCGAAAAAAAATTAGGCTGCAAGTATTTAGCCATGGAATATTTAAAATATAAAATAACAGTATCTGAACCTAATCGTATGTTAATGAACCTATTGGATATTATTTATAACCAGTTGTACACGGGCACGCGTTGCTGTAGCACAGTCTGGTTAAAAATAATGGCGTTGTTTATTTTAAGCATGTTTTACCTGTCATAGATGTTATACATATGTAATAGTAGACATATAAAAACACGCGCCTATTTAAATGAAACGTTGTGTGAAAATTTCAAAGCAATCAATGAAGAACTTTCGGAGATTTAAGATTTTGAACAAAAAAATATTTACATTTTTATTTATATATAAATATCTAAATTATTAGTTAACTAAGCGTTAAGGTTTAGAATTATTTATTTGTTTAGTCTTATATATTATCAATTTAATCAATATCATAGATCGTCTCCTTATTATCGAATGCCACTGATATTAAGCTTCGTAAGGGATGTACGTTTTGTAGGGATGTGTAGAACACGGGACGTTTTGTAGATAGAGCGGTTCGGGCTTGGGTTGGGTAGGATGTGAGCTAGTGTGGAGGAAATTCGCAGTGGAGAATGGAGGCTTGTTCCATCGGGATTGTTCATGGAGTGCCTTCTCCGGATTTGCTTGCAGTTTGGACATTTACATCGAGTGTGAACTTCGTGATTGTGCTTAGACTTCAATTTCACTCTGATTTATGGTACTATATTCATTATGCAATACTTAGATTAAGTTTATTCGATGTACTTAAAACATTATGGTATTACATAATACTGGACATATTAATCAAACTTAAAGGATTAACGATTTTATTTATTTACTTAGTTATAGTTTTAAAATAAAAAAAATATAATACAATTCATCCGAATGTTTTATACAGTATTATATTATAATTCTGGTTTAGTACTTACTAATACGGGTTTCCTTTTTTAAATCACATCTTCTACAGATTTGTAACACATCAATCTACGTTATGTAAATTTTATTATTTTCCATGATGATTGTCTGTTGATCAATCGTGCAGCCCTTAAGTTCCTAATATTTTAATGTAAATGCGAAGCTTTAATCTGAAATTTCTGACTCCAAAGCACGCGTCAGGCAAAACTAAATAAATATGACTTGTGTAAGATTGTATTATTCATTAAATCCGTATTTTTAAATATCAGTAACATCAATTTTTCTTTTTTACCATATCTACTCCGTATATGGAACAACAGCATCACTACCATGTTGCGCCATCAGGATTTTCCGTCTCTTAAACGCATATATTCTTAACTGTTATCATATGACACATATTTATGAATCGTTAAAATTCAGTTATGTATCGAGATAAATACGATGGTTAGTATTTCTTTCTTACCATTGTATATGTATATATATATGTAAACCTTATTTTATTTTGAAAAAAAAACACGCTGTAGTTCCTATTGCACAATAAATTAGAAAAGAGCGTAATGCACATTGTTGTATGAGCTAATAAAATATTGTTTGATACGAAAGAGCTTTTATTGAAATTTGTAGAGAAAGAAAGATTTTTAATGAAAAGAATGAAATTACCGGTATGTTTTTTTTAACCACGTTTACTCCGAAATATAAGCATATGGTGTGAAGAAATCATCTCCGAAAATGGAGTATATGAATATACGCATTGAGAAGACATGTCTTGAAACATCACTTTTCATTGTGCTTATCAGACAGTTGCTTTTGTTGGTAAATATTTTACATACATTAAAACAAAACGACGTAACATTTTAAGATATCTATTTAATGCAAATTATATACACAAAAAATAAAATTGTATCCGATTTTTTTGACCATTTTTGATGATAAATACCATGTCATTTAAAATGGAATATTTTGAAAATTTTCAATGGAGTAATTATTTGTTAATTCTTTTTAAAACTTAATTAAACATTTCCACAGTAATGTTATATGTGTTATAGTTCTATATAAGATATAATGCAGAATATAGATGAATAAGAAACATGGAAAAAATAAAAATTGAGTATTGTTTTGCATGAGTTTATTAATACTGACAAATTATTTAAGTAAAAATATAAAAAGTGCTATTCTGTGTTACTAAAAAAATAATGAGAGTACTAAGTTAAATGATTCAATCGGTGTAGAAATAGCTTATTTCAACTTCATATATATGCATTTCAAAAAACTTGATATTCCTAAATGATGATTACATTTCGATAGGAATAATAAAACATACTTATATTTTTATTAATAAAATCTGTTGTAGAAGAAGTAACGTTTATTGTACTGACTATGTATAATAATAATAGTAATGTGTCAAGTTCTTTTCATAATTAAACATTACAGCATAAATTCACGTGTATAAAAAGTCATCAATAAAAGAATCATTGTTGAATCTACGGTTAAAATATCCAATATACCGAATATGCCGTTCACAAAACTTGCGAGAACTAAGTAAAAACATTTCGATTTTTATAACACTTTAAAAAGTGCTTAATATTTTATCATAATGTCTATAATTTTCTTGTATTTTAAGAAACTGGATTTCTTTTTTTTATTGCGCTTCTTACTACTAAAAGCCTTTATTTTGTTTGTTCCTTGTATGGTGCTTTAACAATCATCGATTCAGTTATAATAATGTAAGTATGCTTTAAGCGGCTGTAATTTATATGTTGTAATGTTATTTGGAAGTATGTAAATATAATATAAATAAATAGTCATAAAATATGTTCACAATGTGTAAGTTATCTGAATGAAAACAGGTCTGTAAGGAGGATGCAAAAATGTTTAATTAAATTGAAAGCAATACTTGTAACGAAACGTAAAGTTTCACTGAGTGACTTCAATCGATCGCTGTGATTAATTAATTAATTTCACATTGTTCATTTTCTATCGAAGGCGGTTTCCATCTCTTTCGGCGGGATGGCTTCTTTCTCAACCGCGACGCGTTCTCCTCCGCTTCCCATCCTCTGGTCCTCCGCCACCCGAAATAAGATATCGTCGCAGGAACACGCCACTGCTACCGCGGTCTTCCCAAGGGCTATTTTCGCCAGCCACCCAATCCTCGGTAGATAGTTTCAAAGCTAACAGCGAACAAATGCCGCAGTTATCGAGAGCCTGTGTTCTACCGAATCGGTATCAGCTCCCGTCTTTCTGTCCTCCTCCCACTCCTCGCGGCAAACGGAAAACTCTCTCCCTCTCTCGCACTTAAACACGTGTTTATTTGTATGTTTTATCCTTCGGCGGCTTTAAACCCAACCCTCTCTAGCCGCAGAGTGCTGCATACTCTTCCTACTAGCGAGCGGCGTGTATTTTTGTCCCTCTTTCGCGGCACCTCTTTGCTTTGGATCCCGTTTTAATCGACAACCGCGTTCGTCTCTTTTTATCGTGGCACTCTGAAATATACGCGTCTCTTTCCGGGTTTTTCCTGATATCTATAGTGTTATCTGAACTTCTTGGCGGGCGGGGAAAATGAAAATTCGAACGCGCGCGACCCACATCACTTTTCAAAACACTCTTCAAAGTTTTTTTTTTCAATATTAAACAAACTCTAAAAAAAATATCGCGCTGTATTTATCTGTTTCTGATATTTTTCTGTAACCGGACAAAAAGTTTCATAAGTTTTTCTTTGGTTGCCGTAAGGCTTAGGTGGCACAATAAAAGGGTTAACAGGGTGCGAGAGTACGGTGGGCACTGAGGGCATTCCTTTATCGGATAACACACGTGTAGGTTGTATATCTATCTCTGTCTGGGGCGGGGTGCGGGGCGGAGCGGGAGTGCGATACATGTGGGATGGGTGACCACACGGTTAGTAGCGCAGCAGCCGGCCGCGATCACCGGCCCACCGCTTGGTACACCACTCAGTCTCGATTTTTTTCCCGACCAGAGTGGTCACCCACCGGACCGCGATAATCGAATTTTACCATTTAGAAAAGTCCAGCGATATATGTACGTCTATATAACAACATATTAATTATCATCCAATCAATCCATTATTTCTAAGTGTGATTCGAAAATTAAGAAAATGTTTATCAACTAAAGTTGTGAATAATTTAGTGATTTTTTAATCCATCAGTATTTTATTGAAAATAAAAACTAATAAGTAAATTAACATCTAAATATTGTGGTGGAATTAAAACATGATATTTTATATTCAAGTGTACAAGAGTATTTATTATGTTATTAGAACAAAATGATATGAACTGTCATTCGAAATAATTGGAATTTCGGGGATTTCCTTCCCTTAACAAAGTACATATTTAAGTTCTGTCATTAAAACAATCATGATACTATAATAAACATGTGACACGATATGTTTACAAATTTTGTATAAATAACGAAAGGGTAGAGCCGTTAAAAAGGGCTGCACGCTCAAAAGAACCGGCGGAAGTATTATTTAAGTTTATTTATTATAACAACATAGTGGATTGTTTGAAACTTTTATGACATTAGTAATAAGTAGTATTTTTAAATCAGAGCTTTTGGTTTTTGAATTAATGTCGATAATTTTGTTGATATAAATATAAATTTATATAGTTAGATTGGCAAGTTTTAAAATTAATACTTTTGGTTGATGTTGTTTAAAATTAACGATTATAAAACTATTGTGATGTATATAATAGTAAATCAGCTGATAAGTGGAGAATCTGACTTATATATATATATATATGTATCTCCCAGATGTAATCGTTAAGGGCAATCAGCGACGTTAGGTCTAGCTTACATCCATACGGGATTGGAAAGCCAATTCATTTGACAGTAAACCGCGTATGCGTTCGCACGCACGGTATAAACAATCCGTCTCGATCGATACGCAAACTTTAAAGCAATAACAGATATTAAATGTAGTACATCACGCTATATATAACATTGTTTACTACGCGGTGATAAATTAAGCTGTAGTTAAAAGCTTCCGGATTAGGTGCAGACATGAGTTTGAAAGCTCTTCATTGTTTTGCAGTCGCTTAAATCCGCCGTTAGACAACTTTGTTATCGCTTCGTGGATTTTAAACTAAATTTGTGTGCTGCGAAAGGATTTACACCGCCGAAGTGATATTGGGGATTTGAAATGCGTCTCTAAAATGAGAGTCAGTCGGCTGTGTAGAAAAAGAGATTTTGAGGATTATAGAACGGAACACGTTTTTAGGATGAATACCGTGACTTTGAAACAAATTCTGTGATTAAAATAGTAATCAACAATAAATTTTTGTTACAATTTATTATCTATCTTTTTTAATAACTCTTCCTGCTTAAGTGTGGCTTAATTTATAAAGAGTATTTTGTATCTTATTGTAAATTACAACTCATTCATTTCATTGCCATAATAGAATTGTAAAAATAATACAAAGATCTTTAATAAGTAGCATTTTGTGTTATAAATGAACGTATAATATGAATTTAGTAAATGATTTATACACACGAAGATACATAAAGTCACTAAGTGTATATAATGTTTATCACTCTATAATTCAAAATTTGACTAGTTCAACCGGATATCAAAGTTTTTTAGATCGAATTTAATAATATTAAAAGCTCAAAATATAAGTTGAAAAACTTTCCAATGTTTTTTGAAAACAGGGGCGTTACAAAATAAGGCAACCAAAACGGCTTGAACTCAATTAAAAGTTATCGCGTAGTTTCCGGCACGTAAATATCACGAGGAAAAAACTGTCATCGAACTAGCGAAAAAGTTTCGCGTCAGTTGCGAGGCAGTGGGGGAGGTGCTACCCTTCGTTTCCGCCGCCCCCGCGTCTCTCACCATTTAAAAATTGTAGCCCCCACCCTTTCGACGGCGAAAAAACTTTTCATTCACAGAAAAAAAGTGTGGCAAGGCCACGGGGTACATTTTTACGTGACGCCGTGTCAAGTGGCGGTCTCCTAGCAACGGACTGCCGCGCATCGCCATAGTGAGAGATGTCATACGTTCGTGGACACTTTCCCGACGTGTCCATACAATACTATTGTTTACATTAAATGAAGATCCACGGCCAATTATATTTCCATCATTGAATCAAGTCAATAGAACCGGTGGTAGTCATATACGTTAAAATCGATTATCCATTTATTTTCATTTTTCATGACAGTCAATACATTGTTTACACTCTTTTAAATAAGACTTTCAAACATTTAAGTACTTTTCAAGAGACCTATGCTTTCTATTATCATATATCATCATCATATATCAAATTAAGCTACTATTTCAAATAAACTATTCTTACTTCTTGCCAACATTTGATATAAGATATTAAAATGCAATATTTGTTTTTATCAAGACATTAAATACTTATATAATGCACTATCAATTTTGATATTTCACAGTGAATAGAAGGTGAATTTGATGATATATTTTATATATACATAAATGTAAAACTACTAAAAAATTAATTGATTTTCTCATGATAAAAATGCGGTTACTCAATCCATTTATTGGAATAATTCAGTGAATGGCAATAAAAATACACAGTAACTATTTATTTAAGAAGTGCCAAACAATATTATGGTTTGAAAGAGTGTTTTATTGTTTAATTAAACGTGATTCAAAATAAAGTATTCATTTTCAAGAAAATCGAGGTGTAGGAACACCTCGACAATACGATAACTGTGAAACTTGTAATGATAATCAGGATATATTGCAAGGTACAAGCGTGAAGTAAAGGTTGCTTTATGTGCACCACTCAGAGGTCGAAGGCGGGTGGGAAGATGCATCTTACTACCAATAATAATTCGACGGGGAGCGGCGCCGCAGGAGCAGGTTCTCCCGACGGGGCGACGACTCTCCTTCAAGAAACCTACACGAAAATGACGTCAGATATACTGGCGGAAAGAACACTAGGGGACTTCCTATCTGAGCATCCTGGCGAGCTTGTGCGGACGGGAAGTCCCCATTTTGTCTGCACGGTGCTTCCGCCGCATTGGCGGTCGAATAAGACGCTTCCGGTAGCGTTTAAAGTGGTCGCGTTAGGTGACGTCGGCGATGGAACTGTTGTGACAGTGCGAGCTGGTAATGATGAGAATTATTGCGCCGAGCTGAGAAACTCTACTGCCGTTATGAAGAATCAGGTTGCAAAGTTTAATGACTTGCGATTTGTTGGAAGAAGTGGAAGAGGTAAGTAATTCACGGACTTTTTTCTAATAACATCGTCGTTAATAAATACAATATCTTTTATATAAAGGGCATAACAGAAAGTTAAAGAGTTTTGTAAAAATCTGTGGATACTGTATGGAATATAATACACGTTTCAAATATTTAAGGTAAATCATTGTTATTATTTACTGATATACTATTAACATACTATTAGGCACATAAGATTGTACACATATAAAATAATTTAATTCCCACTTGAGTATTGAAAATTCATTTCACGACGGATGAAATTTTTTATTACAACCTAAAAGTCAACAGTCTATATATTTAAGATTTTTAATCAATATTTTGAATTTAATTTTGATACAAAACTTCAAACTTAAAATGTAATAGAAGCGTGATAATTTATAAACAAAATATTATTTATAAATGCGATCAACATTAATCCATACTACATATTAAATTACACTAGTACAGGATAGTTATTTGTAGGCAAGATTTTATGTTGGGTTAAAAGTTAATGTATGAAAACGTTATATACTATTATTATTTAAAACTACATTACCATTAAACTTTAAAAAACCCAGTAGTTATACATTATCGATATTTAAAAACAATATATCAACACTTAAAATAGAGGATTTAGTAATTTACCTAAATTACTTTTATTGAAAATTAAATTTTAGTGATTGTTATTATGGTATCATAAGTAACTACAAAATTTTATTTATAAAAAAGTGTAGAGCTTTCATATAAATTTGTTAAACGAGTGATTAAGCTGTTAATATAATGATACATTTGCACAGGGGGGTTGGATTGTAAAATTGACGAATAAATGCGATAGCATACAAATCTAGACTTCTTTTTAAACTGGTATTATCATTTCTAAAGATTTGTTTTTATGAATTATGTTTATGTTTATGTATATCTCATTTTGTTTATTGCATTTTATATCCATTCATAAATTGAATTAGTAAATTGTAGAGATTTATTTACGGTGGTTCAATAGTGATTTATATTATGGTTATAGACAAAACTAATTGACCGATATCAGTATAATTAAATATGTTTTTCAACTGTTATTTTAGTAATTTTATATTGTTTTTATACTTGATATTGTATTAAGTATTCGCATACTCAATATTTATAAAATTTGAATGGTAGAAACGAAAATATAATGTTCAAAAATTATTCTGTAGCGATAATATATTATTATTTTCAGTAACTTGACGTCTTAAATTTTGAATTGACATCAAATTACCATGCCACATATATATGACTTCCTTGAACAACCTTCTTTTAAGCCGTGGACAATGAAATGACATTTGAATAAATATTCTACAAAATAAATACCATATTAATCCAATGATCATTTTTTATTAAATTAATATTTAATAACTTACCTCTTTACTTCATGTTTTTTTTTATTTAATTTTTTTTCTTGTGTTAAAATGGCTTGTGAGAATGAAGGGAAAATAATATATATTTTAAAAAAATGCTACTATGCAGCAAAGCAATATGTAAATTACAAACGAGTTCAGATCAACAGTTTAAAATTCTAAATTATTTAAAATCAATTTCCATCAAGCACCATCAGTCGAAAATATTAATCAACAATTAAAAGTTTGAAAATTTACAAAAGTATAGTTTTAATTTATTGAACTACTCAATGAGAGTAATAAATATGTAAGATATTGTAACAGATTATGAGAAAAATATGCCAAAAACTCGTTTTAGTTCCAAAATAATAATTTTTGTGCGAAATTTTCTGATATCTAACTAAAAATCATTTATTTCTAATATACGACGTATCCAAATTACGTCGGTAAATAAAATGTTTACGGTAGAAAAGTATTCTTAACATAAAAAAAATACATTATAAATAATTTACATGGACAACACTAGAAATATAGAAATAGTTTCAAATGTCGCAAATATGCGACACTATGCAGCAAACGGTTAAGTAATTATAATATATAAAAAAAAAAAAAATTTATCGTTGAATACTATTTGTATTTTATAGTACAAATAAGTTTTTCGAAACCCGGAAAATTTTTAATTTCACTTTCTTTCGACCATAAACATTCAATGCAACTTGCAGATTAACTCACAATATAAGTTGACTAAATATTGTTGATGCATTTAAAATTACTTATCGTAATACATCATAAATTAACTTACTTATGAAAACTGATTGACATTAGCAAACATAATATACAACGCAAACCAAAGTTATATTAATAATGGCTTTTTTGCGTTTATTTATTTTATAAATTAAAACATAACGAACAACTTTCATTCAACAACAACTTCATTTCATTTCTTTATATTCAACAGAAAATAGTATTAAATATTATTTGTTCTCTCGGTGAAAGAAGTAAGCGCATGTTTTTCAAAGCCGGATATTAGTATGAATTTCATAGTTTGTAAGTTTTAAAAAATTAAAGATTTAAAACTGGATGGCTAATAGGTTGAAAATGGTGACCAATTCTCAAGACAAAAAAAAATGCTAAGAAAAGTCTGCTTATAGCAGACTTAGATAGTATAAGTATTTCTTACTAAAAGGTTTATTTACAATAATTATGATTAAAAATATTAAAATATTTTTTTAATTATTGGGTAGAGTAATTCTCTGACAAATTATTCTCGTGATAAATAATTTGACAAACATGTCTTTACATTACGGAGATCCATATACTCTGCATATCAAAATACGAGCATGCTATATATTATAATAGATAAACTGAAAATATGTCACTTTTTTGTTGCGGTACTTTAAAGCCAGTATATCACTAGCTTCTGTGAGCAAAAGCAGTTCAAAAGTGGTGATACGAATTTAAAAGACAAACCCAAATCAATCTTCTTAAAATCCATGGAGTCCGATCCGCGTAAAAAAATCAACTTTTAAACCATCTACAGTACTTTTGAGGATTCATGATGTCTTCATAAATATCGCAGATGATCTGGGTAGTTTCTTTTGATTTTAATAATTCATCGAATAAAAACAGAAAAAAATACCATAAATTTGTTTCTTCAATATTTTTTCTTAGCATTCTTTTTCCTATACATCAAAACTGAAGGTTGTTAACATAATTTCAAAATGATACCAACATGGATGCGTTCACTCAACAGAAACTGGTAAAAGTAACGCAACAAAAACATGATATCAGCTATTATATATATAGAAATATTTTATTACGATTAATGATTGAGTCTTGTTTGTTGCATTTGTATGTATTCATTTATGTTAAATTGAAACATAATAAAGAATATGTATATTGTTATTATACATTTTGAAGATTAAATTATGACTATCATTAGGTCATTTTTGGTTAAATTAAGTTTTTATGTAAAATTACTATTTAGATATTACTGGACATTCCTACTTGGAAAATGTATCAACAAGGTGTAGTGAAAGTAATAGTTTGTGTTATGACCTGCGTACAGGATATTATGTCCAATCGATATCATAATAATGACCCAGAAGACAAAACAGACGAAAGTAAACAAAACCCCCGGAAAATGTAACGCGGCCAGTTGCGGCGGGGGCAATTTCGGTTTTAGGGTCCCGAGGCGGTCCGCCGATAGTTAGAGGTTTCGGTCACCTCTCGGCCGCCAGACCCGGACTAGCGTAGGTACAAGTCGGGTCAGTAGTTTCAGTCGGGTCGGTCATATCGCCGAAGCCATCTGCGGGCGGACAATGGGCGGGGTAGGGACTCCTGCCGCACCGCCACGGTTAACCGAGCAAGCCGTCCGGCCGCATGCGGCTAGCGGCTGGACCTCGACGGTGTTTACCGCCGCCACTGAACTCGAGGGTTACCTGTGCCCCTCGCGTCTCAATAGCCTTCGTAGGGGTCTACGAATCAGGAAAAACTTAAGGACCTTTCATATTTAATGTGTTTCCGAATTACTTTTCACGCATATAAATGTAATTTTACAACGACGATGCAACTGAAATCACAATTTAACCCAATTCACACATTCTATCATGCTTGTAGTAGACATTCATTATATAAATTCATTATAATAATCAGGAAAATCATCTCTTCTGCAAGTCATGTATTCAAGATTTGGAAAATTGAGGGTTGCGTCCCTTTTCCTTTTCACAGTCGATTTCAAATATCAAACATATAAATATGAAATTATCAACAATTCATTCAATTTCATCATATTAACAGATCCTTTTTTACAGAACCTTCAAAATATGTTCATAATATGATGAAAATCTAAATATAAATAATATAAACTTGAATGATATTATTATCAGTTGAATATTATATCTACTCAACAATATTGAAAATATTCTGAAAAATTTCAGCTCCTTATATTATGTATTGAAATAATGATAAAAATATGAAAGTAATAACAAATTTTAATAATAACAGGCTTGTTATGATATTTGTAGATATCAATTATAATATTTGTAATTTTAAAATTAGATACCTAAATATTAAATCTTGTTTACTTGGCGAATACACGAAGACTTTTTATTATTGGCAATTTAAAAATATTTTTTTATCAAATATTCTATTTAAAGTATTCACAAAATACATTTTATACCAATATCAAAGTGCAATTGATTTATTTCTCCTCATTTCTTTCCCCCAAATTTGTTTCTCAGTCAGATAGCATTTAATAAAAGTTGGCAACATTAGTACTTTACGTCCCTTTTGGTGAAACTTGAAAAGTTTTCGGTGTCCTCATTTCTTCCACTGTGAAAGTTTTCCAGGAACTACTTTAAGTGCTTCAATTAAATGACTGTGACATTTTTAAGGTAAAACACTTAGATTTTTCCATATATATATATATATATGTTATAGAAAAGAAAAAGAACGTAACCCTCAGTTTTTTAAAAATATCTTTTTTCGAAAATTGCAACGTATAACACTTGACACACATCCTGTCAGAAGGATGTAAACTGAAAAAAATGCTGACGTAGTATTTAAATTTAGCTTTCATGTTTAAAAAAAGAGGATCTGTGAAATTTTCGACTATTAACCAGAAATTGTGTAAAACGTAATATTAGGCAAGTTGTTATTTAGTTTCACGTTTTAATGAATACAATTATTACATTGAAATACAATAAATTTATGGAATGTAAAATGCATATTATTTAATAAATAATTAATGGTTATTTAGGAATTTCACGTTCTTAAGACTTTTAATATTTTTCATACCATTTTGCTCCTATAGAAGAGCATATGGATATCCAAAACGTAAAGACAAATATTAATTTTTTTTTATAAAAATTGCTTGTTGGTCACGCACTGAATCCATTAATTATCCAGTGCTGTATGTTCGTTTTTAAATAATTCGTAATGATTCTACGAGACTTAAACTTATGACTTATTTGCAATCAGCCACTAGGACAAGATATCACCGTCGACTGGAGGTACTCGATGAAAACTTACTGTAAACTTTTTAAAGCTCGGTATGATAAATATCTATTCAAAAAATATTATAAATATACTATTTAATTCACTGCATTAACAATCGTGATGTTACACTGAATAAATTTAATTTTATAAATGGTTTAAAAGTCACGTATTAATTCAAAGAAATGAATTCCATAAATTAAATAGATTACTAAAAATTCGTCATTTTTAAACTTATTTCCTTGAGAATCTGAAGTTTAATGAAGTAATTTATCGAAAAATCTTACTTTGGTGACTTCTCAGAGCGCACAATTGATAAAAAAACGTTAATTTTATTGCTAAAAGTCACAGATTCTGGATGAATATTTATAGAAAAATAAAATGGATATCTGAAAGATTCTGAAAGGCTGGCTGAAAAAATATATTAGAAAAAACAAAATGTGGTAATAAACTGTTATGTTTTGAAAAATTCTATTCTCCACATTTCAATTTGGTTGATTTACAAGTATAATAGAATAAAATTCTATAAATGCGTATCGTGAGATTTGGCAATCTTAATGATTTATTATCACATTATTGAATGATCAACTTATGTTCCCTAATAGTCCAATACTATATCCATTATCTTATTAGTAAACGTATGTTTTACAGGTTGTTTTATAATTGATTAA
>JAGVSQ010002429.1:0-24724 GCA_022683975.1 Rhyacophila evoluta | reverse complement strand
GCATTCAAAATTCATATCAATTTACTTAGAAAAAAATAAGTGCTAATTTCATTGTAAAGCCAAAGCAGATATATTGAAAAAAGTAATGGAACAAAATTTACAATTATTCTTATTTGGGTTGGCCGAGCCTGATTTTTATTTTTTATTTATTATTAATTTATTGATAAGCATTTTTTTTTCATAACAGCGATTGGATGGTAGACATAATTCACAAACTACTTGCTGCTTTAAACAGCTGTTAAATGTTACTTGACTTGATGACCAAAAATGGAAATGTATTATAAAAGTTAACAAATTACCTCCTCAAAATATTTTCTTATATACATGTCAGGATTCATTAGGACATTCGATTTTTCATTTTCCAGACAAATAAAATTAATTTTTTTTCCACCAAATTCCACACTTTCGTATTCATCTGATATTTTGGTGGCTATGTGCCTTCCATCTTCTGCATAGGTAAGTAAAACAGCTGGTTTTTTTAATAAGAAACCATCTGTGGTATCGTTATCTTTGAATTCGCTATCATTACAGAAAGAATTTGTTTCATTTTTAATATTTTGTTTTTCATGGCGTCTTTGATATTGGAGAACTTCAGGTAAAATATTACTAACATACTTCGGTTGTATGATTTTAAATTCTTTATCATCATTACTGTTTATGGAGTAGTAACCTAAATCCTGTTCATTGTCTTGTTTGTAATTCAACATATTAACAAGAATCTCCATGGGATTATATATTCCTTCCAAAACATCAAGTCTATCTAATTTCAAAAGTGCTATGATGAGTTTATCAAATGTTGCGTTATCATTCTGAATGAATACTCGTAATACAGTTTCCGTCGGGCACTTTTTTATAGAATTATCAATGTACTGAAAATATAAGCAAAACATTAGAATAGTCTACGATTAACAGGGGTACATGGACAAGGAGACTTCAACCCACAAAAAAATAGCTGAAGGTTACAAGAACTAGAAACATGTTTACTTTCAAAATATGTGTGGAAAAACATTCCTATACACACATGGTGCTTATGCTATGTGTACTTAAGGCGGTTATTTTCTAACAGTGATATTTATTGAGATAGTCACAGAACTTTTGCAAAATTCATGATACCTTGGCAGCAACCTTATATTGGCTTCAGTGTTGTTTTGAAGTGCTGCATTGACAATTCATATTGAAACGTCAAACTATGCAAGTGCATGTATGAATAGCGCTGCCATTTGTTGTCAACTTAATCATGAATTTTGCGAAAGTTCTGTGACTATCTTAATAAATATCGCTCAGCTATGAAATAACCCTTAAAGAATCATTGACTCAATGAAATTCAAAAAATAATATTTACAGCAGAAATAATACCAACATTAATTTCTTCCGCCAAAATACCAATGTGATATCCTAGGTCTTTCCAGCCGGGAGTGAATCCGTTCTCTCTCGTGCCCCCTATTCTTCTTATTAAGGTTACAAATATTTTTGAGCACAACTCGGAGATTTGGTCAGTATGATTGCCTCGATAAAATAAAAATGACGCGTGTATATGACGGCACTTTTCGCAAAGAGCGCTATAATCTAAATTGCGAGCGACCAAAGCCTCTTCGGCAATCTTTTCCAGGTCATCATATACGGATTCATCGAAAGACGATGAGGAAAATTCACTGAAAAAATATTTAGAGATTGAGTCGTGGAAAAATTGTGTTTAAGTATTGTGCAGAAAGTAGCACTCATCAGTAAAAAAACCATCTCGGCTAATTACCTGTCCATATTTTTGTCTAACGCGAAAAGTATAATTATTCTTTGTTTTTGTTTTCACTGCCCTGCCAAATATTTTGACGTCACCGCGACAGCACAATCACAATAATGTATACCAATATTAAAATAATACAGTTTTCTGAAGAGAGTGGGGAAAAAAATATGCCAGACGGAAAAAGGAAAATTTTTGGTTTTGTATATTTTTTTCAACGTATGTTCAATGATGAAAGAGAAAAAAACAGTCAATAAATTAAAAATTTATTGAATAATTTCTATAAAATCTAAAATTTAATCAAGGTGAATTCATTTTTTTTTTTAGAAAAGAACTTTTTTTTTAATTTTTCTTTAAAATGATAATCTATTATATAGCCTTTTGTTTTAAAAATATTTTTAAAACAATAGAATACTGCTTAAATATGTACTTTTTAAAACGATTTTGTTTTTTGAAAGACTATAAAACCCAGTATTAATATGTTAAAGTAATTAATTAATAATATTTAAGGATAATAACAAAGTGAGTGTACATGTGAAAGTAATTATTTATTCTCATCGATCATTCAATATGAATTCAAATACCACTTTTCGCTCAAATCAGTCAAGTCCAATGTCGTTAGAAAGTAATCAAGAATTAACGACAAATAATGTTCTCAAAAATGACGAACGCCCAGAAAAATATGTAGGACGTATAGGCGACCTTAGATCCATTGAAGAAATTTGTATCCTTTTTATTATTTTATTATTTTTCCACACATCTACAGTTAGCTTGTAGCCCTATATCTTCACGCGCGAATATTTCAATACTCAGGCCAAAAATTGCGCGTGCGCTGGCTGTCAAAACAAAAAATGTATTGTGATTTTTAGATTCGCTTGAAAATTATTTGTTGTATTCCCTAATTATATCTGAAGACGTATTTTGCTGAAAGTTTTGTAAATTTGTCTCTTGAAGTCTCAAAATTTGAAATGTTAGTCAACAATGAATTTAGAACTAATGAAGTTTTGCTACGGTAGGTTATGTCAACGATTCGTATTATCCAACAACGTAGTAAGAAGAAGGACTTATCTAACAGCAGAACCTTTGAAACTTTCTTTGGACTTCAAAGAATACGAGCAGTATGATGAATCAGTTGTTTTCAATAAAAATGGGGTGGAGGCAACATGCAGCGATTATCCATCCAGAAATCATCTATCAGTTTTAAACGAAAATTTTGGATTACAAAATTTTAAACCACTGCAATGGACGGTAATAAGCTCAATTCTGAACGAAAGGCGAGACAATTGTGTAATCATGCCCACCGGCTATGGAAAATCTCTTTGCTACCAATACCCAGCTATTTATACGAATGGATTATCCATTGTTGTATCTCCATTAATTTCTCTAATGCAAGATCAAGTGAAATCTTTGGAGAAACGCAATATATCCGCTTGTTTCATTGGATCAGCTCAGGTTAATAAGACTGAAGTCACACAGAAAATTATACAAGGACATTATCGAGTATTATATCTAACTCCAGAAGCTGCTCTATCGGAATATGGATTATTTTTATTAAGAAAGTTAAATTATATGCTTGAAATTACGCTACTGGCAATAGACGAGGCTCATTGTATCTTGAAATGGGGGAAAAACTTCAGATTGGCTTATGGAGGATTATCAAATCTTCGAAAAGTTCTCCCATCGACACCTTTTATGGCTCTTACAGCTACTGCAACAGATAAAGAGAGAGATGGTATTATAAAATCATTGAATCTAAAACATCCACAAATACTATGCAGTAGATATGACCTTTCCAATCTGCGTTTCATTGTAAAAAAAGTGACAAAAGAGCCATACGGAGATATATCTAATGTGCTTTCTGAACTCAGAATGAAATATAACATTGAAGACGGCTCTGTAATTATTTACTGCCTAACTAGAAAAAATACAGAAAAGATTTCAAACATTTTACAAAAAATGGGAATTGCATGCCTACCATATCATGCTGGTCTCGACAATGCTAAAAGAAAAACCATCATGGATGATTTCATGAATAATAAAATTAAAATTATTGTCGCGACAACAGCATTTGGAATGGGTATTAATAAATCTGACGTCAGAATAATTATCCATTATGGTACTTCTATTTCTTTAGAAGGCTATTATCAAGAAGCTGGACGTGCAGGGCGTGATGGTAAACCTGCTCTTTGTGTGCTGTATTACTCCTTTTCCGATTTTATTATTCACCGCTATATACATTCATTGAAAGCGGAATTTAGACACGCGCAAGAAGAAATACCGAGCGGAATAGCTATGAAACGATACGTCTCGTTACTGTCATGTCGAAAGCAATTTCTCAGATCTCACTTTGACAAAACGATTGTTTTTAAAACCAACCACCAAGAGCATTGCTGTGATAATTGTGATAATAATAAATTTATGAAGTTGAATAATATCCCTGATCAGATTTACGACTACACAGTAGATGCTAAATTATTTATGACAGCTATAAAGAGTCTTCATCCTAGAACACTTGGCGTAAACACAATAATTCTTCTTCTTACCGGTTCTAAGTTGAAGAAAATTGATAATTATAAAAAGCATCCGCTTTATGGGGCTGGAGCTAGTAAAAGTGAAGAATGGTGGAAGAACGTTGCTCAACTTTTAGAGATGGAAAACTACATCAAACTGAACTCAAATCTTGTAGGTTTAGCATTGTATATTAAAGTGGTTCTAGATAAGAAAGGTGAGACATGGTTGAAAAATAACATTAAAAAAGTTGTGTGTCCTATTAAAGTTAAAATGACCAAAGATGTAATG
Source organism: Rhyacophila evoluta (assembly GCA_022683975.1). Classification (NCBI taxonomy): domain Eukaryota; kingdom Metazoa; phylum Arthropoda; class Insecta; order Trichoptera; family Rhyacophilidae; genus Rhyacophila; species Rhyacophila evoluta. Next base: position 20,187 of record JAGVSQ010002429.1, on the reverse strand, counting down.
AAATTGTTGGGGTGAAAAAAAGTCATGTCATTGTGAAGAAACTGTCAAGTTACAACATTGTAAAAAATATGTAAATACTTTATTGAAATCCAAAAATGCTCCGATACATTTTTTTATGTGAGATCTGGAGGGTATTATTTTAAAATATCCAAAACACTGAAAAAATATATTTTAAAGTTCATTTTGTAAAGAAAAATAAAGCAAAAGAAATCTAATCCAATACAAAATATCGTGATAATGTAATGTATATCTTATGTTTTTATATTTATTGCATTTTCCTACAAAGTTTATATTCGGCAATGAACCATCTCTGAAATAGTAGCCTCAATTATTTCATAAAATTGGCATTAGAATTTATTTGACAAAAAGTAAATCATGGATTGATAGATTATAAAAACTATATTCAAATCATTGGATTTATTTTAAAATTAACCTATATTTTCAAGGTTACTAATTCTAAATTATACCCTAGTTAAACAGATCAGATAGCAAGATTAGATTTTCAAGTTAACAGATTTTAATTCTCGATAATACATGTTATTGATAACACACATAAGACTTATATTTATCGTAATGGTCCTGAATTACTTTTATTCGATGAAATGAAATAGTCACGGTCAAAACATTTTTTACATTTTCTTAGCTGAAGAATTACAATTTATATTTAACAAGGGGGCTTCCAATATTGAAAAACTATAGGAACCAGTGATCTGAGTATTTTGTATTTTTTATTCTTTGTAATATGTCAATACAGACATATTTTTGGTAAGCGTAGCTTTGGACTAATTGAATTATTTGTAGAATTAACTACAAAGCCAATAATTAGGTTTATAAACTTACAATTTAAGTGTTCCGGGTGAATTTATTTTTCCAAGTGGTATATATTATTATTTATAGAGTTTTTGTGATTTTACGATGTTTGTTATAAGGATGTTTTGTAATGAACTGACCTTTCTGAAATTGTATTTTTATTACATATGCGAGGCTTATGAATAGTTAGCAAACATTTCATCATGTCAGTCCAGAAAATGTAATATTTCCAAATCAAAATAACCCAAAGAGGTATGAAGAAGAAATGTATGCATTTTGTTTAAAAAAAGTCAATTGAGCACATTTTTTTTGTTTTTGGTTTTTGATGAAGTCTGATCTGAACGTGGAGCATATGAATCAATGTATTATTGAAGACTTATCAACTGATTGTTTTTCACAAGGCTTAGATCTCTGCTACTTATTTGATTTATACTATTATGGGTTTTGAACTCACAAAATCTGGCCACTAACGATGCCAAATATTGATTAACTCAACTGTATAGTTTTTCAATAATTCAAGATATATTATATATGTATATATGATTTAATAGCTAGTCTGCCCCATATGTAAAAGTGATTTAATTAATTTCTGTTGACTTTCTCGCGAATATAATAGTTATATAACCAAATATTATTTTTATGTTGTAGTTATCAGAGAATAAATAAATTTCAAGTTATTGTAGTTTGAATTACTATTCCTTATCATAATATTCACTTTCTTTTATATTCAAATCCCGAATTATTTTCCTTACACAATTTAAACAGCACCAAAATTTCGACATATTTTTCAATATTCATACTTCAATAAAATACAGTCCATTGTATTTGATGATGTCCTCTACACAGGTACACTTATTCACTTTTATGCCAGTAATATTCATGATATGATAAACAAATGACACAAAAACCACATTTTCATCTATCTTTGAGTATATCTATGTATACACTAATAACAAATTGTATTTTAAAATATATGACAACTTGAAATGCACTGATTAATTACAGCAGTACATTTCACTTATGAGAGTTATAAAATAAGAGCATTATAAGTGCCACTCATACTGATAGCGATAAAAAAATATCTCCATTTTCAGATAAATCAATTGTATTGTCAGCCCCGACAGGTGCTGGTAAAACTGTAGTACTAGAATTGGCGATTGTCAGATTGCTTATGAAACTGGAAGAATTAAATTACAATGATGATTTCAAAATTGTTTACAGTGAGTTTATCTAATAAATATTATAAATACATAAAAGAGATTAAGACCGGCATTGTGATCAATATTCCCTCTAATTCTTAGTGACCTATGTGCGTATTTTTTTTGTATGTGGAGGTTTTCAAAAATAAAAAACAGGTATAGGGATTGCAAAACAAAATTCGGAACTCGCATTATTTTTGAATTCTGAAAAATGCAAGCTATTAGGAATGAAAGGAGAATTCAGGATGAATCAGATCAACAAATGTTTTTTTAGGTCTCGCTTGGGATTTCTACACTTGTACATTTGTCCAATTTTTGTCTGTAATTTCTACTTACAGAATTAGTAGGGACACGTGTAAAGTGGACAATTTTGTGGAGACCCAAATATAAATAAATTTTTAAAACAATTGTGTGCAAGACTATTTTTTCATGTGTGCTATGGTTTAAATCATTGTGCACACGCACCCAGCTTAGAGGGAACAATGATTGTGATGCATTTTAACAGAAATGTGAAATTAATATTAAAGGCTGCCTATAAAATTTTCATTAACAACCTATTGAGAGATACATATGACTTATGATTTTTCTTAATCTTGACCTTCGATTCAATCATTCACCTTAATTCAGTTTGTTTTTCAGAAATTTCAATTCAATCAAAAAAAGCGTTATTTTATTTCAGTGGCACCTGTGAAAGCTCTATGTACCGAAAGATTGATGGATTGGTATGGAAAATTTTCCAAGCTTGGTATTCCTTGTATTGAAATAACTGGAGATACGGATTCTCTGGATGCTGCCCAGTTGAAACCTTATAGGTAAAAACTTAGAAAGTTATGGCGAAGTCAGCAAGAATCCTATTTTTCATCAAAAATAAATTAAAAATATAAAAGCGGACAATTTTTTGTACCTACTATAGGTATAAGTGAATAACATATTGATGCCTTTAACTGCAAACCAGCTAACACCAACGATGATCGAAAAACCAATTTTGTTACCATTTTATTCAGTTTTAATTTTTTTATAAAATCACTCGTACATGCCAGCCAACTCCAAGCAGTAGCAAACTAATTCTCCAAAGATTTTTATAGCTCCTGAATATTTGATACAAATGGAGTCGGCTGGTTTGCAGATTTAGCCATCAATAATTGTGGACTTACGAATAGGTAACATTTTCATTTTGTGGGTAAGAGCTAATGAGTCAATCAAATATATACTAATCCTGAGAAAATCTGTTTTTAAATTTTACATTAACAACTAACATTTCTACCCTTATTCATATGAGGTAGTGATTTTATGTAATTGAAACTGTATTTTATTGATTATTTCAGGATAATTATGACCACACCAGAAAAATGGGATTCAATGACCAGGTGTTGGAAAGACAACAAGTTTTCAGTTCAGGTTGTCAAGCTCTTCATCATTGATGAGGTGAGAATAAATTCAATATGACCTTCTACTTTCTGAAGTATGAAGGAAGTAGACATTACTAATTTCTACATGAAATAAATTCTACATAACCTTTTATATTATGATATAAATGGGACGTTGCTAATCAGAAATTGAAAAAAATAAAAATAATGATTTGCAAAATGTGGAACAGGTGAACTTTTTTTAAGAAAAATGTTTGCTCTCACATTTTTAACCTCTCTTCTCTATTTTATAGGTACATCTTTTAAATGAAGATGTTCGAGGCCCAGTTTTAGAAGCTGTTGTCAGTAGGATGAAGACTATTCAGGTATTTGATTTTTATCAATATGCAATCGCAAATAAACATTTCACTGTATCTATAACATAGTAAAGTATAGAAACTTGAACTATTCCTTTGTTATCATTAGTTTATAATTTATATTATTAATTAGACATACAAAATTTGCAAACAGGAATCGATCTCCATATCAAATAATTGTGAAAAGAATACATTACCTATTACAAATGAGTATACCATGAGTGAAGGATTCGATGTTGACAGCATATTTGAAGAGTATGATAAAGAAGAAGCCAGAAAAAAATATTTGCCTATTAGATTTGTTGCAATATCGGCAACTATACCTAACGCTGAAGATATTGCAGAATGGCTTGGTACTAGAAACCAACCAGCGGCTTGTTACAAGTAATATTGCTTAAAGATGCATTACTTTACAATTTCATTTTATTACACATATTAAGAATTCATTTATTTCCTTGTACATTGTTATTCATGGCCTAGGTTTTATACATCCAACATTTTCAGACTTAGTTAATTAAGTTAAAAAACAAAAAAATGTTTCGAGTATCATTATTTACTATTTACTTTGTGTAGTGTTAAAGTGCACTAGCAAAAAATATGAACATTCTTTTATATTCATTTATAATAATCATTGTAACTTTAAATCAACTCTTATAAAGTAATCTCAGTCAATTGTGTAATTTTCAATTAGGATCAGTGAAGAATTTCGTCCCGTGAAGTTGACGAAGATTGTTGAAGGATATCCATGCAAAGAAAGGGAAGGACTCTTCAAATTTGATTTTTGTCTCAACTACAAATTGAGAGCTATCATCGAGAGATATTGTAGTGGAAAACCTACACTAGTAAATATAGCTAAATATATTTCATTCTTTTACAACACTTTAACAATTTAAAATATATATGTTTGTATTTGTTTAATATGAACATAATATTAATATTTTTAAACCATCAGATATTCTGTAATTCTCGTAAAAGCGTGATGATGGCAGCTGAGACTTTATCAAAAGAAGTTTTATTTGAATTTTCACCTGTTCAAAAAGAGAGATTCTCAAGAATGGCTGCCCAATTGAGTGAGAAGAAACTTCAAGTCAGTATCCACTTTTGAGATATTCTACTTTTCTTTTTTACTTAAGATTTCTTTTTATAAAACATCACAACAACTCTTTCTATAAAGTGGCGATATTATCTTACACATCTATGCGCTTCTAATAGATTATTATAACATTCATCCTAATAATGCTAAAAATATATGGGTGTATCCATTGTTATTCTGTTAATAAAAATATGCATGGTTTTAAATGTTGCATAATTTTACTAATGAAGAGTTGAAAGCATAAAATCTTCGAAAATTTATTAGTCACGTTATCATTTACTTACTCATTAACATATTACTATAACTCATTATTGTATTTACATGTCAACCGTATTGATTTTTAATTTTAGGCTTTGGTTTTAAGCGGTATTGGATGCCATCACGCAGGATTCAGTGCAAGTAATCGTAATATTATAGAGGCAATGTTCAGACAAGGAGACCTCCCCGTTCTTATTACAACTTCTACTTTAGGTATTGTCTTTTAAAATTCAGAAGTAAATTATTACTTTTGGACGTAATATACAAAATTTGTGAATTTGCATAATCCAATAAATTTGAATGTTTAACAAATGTGTAAGGGTTTCTGACTTTTGATTTACTTATAACAAGTACATTATTTTACAGCAATGGGTGTTAATCTGCCAGCCCATTTGGTCATCATTAAAACTACACAGCATTACGTCAGTGGAACATACAAGGTAAATCAACCATAATTTTTTAAAACATGTGAAAATATTTGCAATATCTACGGCAAACTTGTGCTTGACAGACTGACTGATTTTTAATGGATTAATTTTTCCAAACTTCATTTTCCTGCTGATTTCAACATCCAAGCCCCATTTGTTTTCATAATTTTAAAGTTCAAAGTTCGAAAATTACTGAAAATAGCTTTCATTAGCATCGCATTCGGCTTGTAATGTATGTTTTCAATTTCCAGGAATATGAAGAGAGTACTATTCTTCAGATGATGGGCAGGGCTGGGAGGCCGCAGTTCGATACAGAGGGCGTTGCAGTTATTATGACGCGCAACCAAGATAAGGTAGGAATTTGCATTTGATTTTCTTTCTTGCTTTTTTTGTTTCCTAATTACTGACAGAGCCATCTTAATATACTGTATATGTTTTTGGATGGCTGTAGTATTTTTTATTTCATATATCAGAGTTGATCAATTATTAATAAAAGACTTTTATTGTTTCTTTTAGTAGAAAAATCTTTATTTAAAAGTAATTTTCAAATGTAAAAAAATAATAATTCATCTTAAAAATAGCAAATATCACATCATGCATTGCTGAGATTTTTTTTGTCACATCTTCATGAGTATTTTTTATGATACAACAATCTTATGTTATGTAATATATTTTTAAACAGGATTTCAAAATATTATAATCGAAACAAAATACATTTTTTTGCGTGGTGTGTCACCTCGCCTTTGCTTCTTAGTTTATAAACAGATAGAAGAAAAGGTTAGTTTACATAAAATATTTGAAATAGACTAAAGAAATCAGTGAAACAATACATAGCATTGTTTACAATTGATAAAAAGAAATTAAAAAATATAAATTATAAAAATCAAGCAGGTATATTAAACATTTTTAAAAAAGTATCGATTTCATTCTATGAAATCAATCAAGTATAAAAAAAAACGTATTTTATAAATTAAAAGGCAGTTTTGATTTCAGTATATTATGGTAATTATTATTTAAAAATTTAAATATATATTAATAGATATGTGTATTTACAAATCAGCTTTGAGCATAATCATATTTTGTGCGTAGAGTCAGATCATCGGAGGTTTGTTTTAAACCGTCCATCCACTTTACAAGCCATCGTCAATCTAGTTACAGTGGACGGTGACATGATTTTCAAACCTCACATCCAACATTAATGTTGAATGATGTATTAATTCATTCAAATATTTTTGAGAAAATAAAAGATACATGCAAAATATGATTTAGAAAGACGGAGTTGAAATCCACTTCATTTTTCTTACTAATAAATCCTAATCATGTATCGTCTATTTCTCATGCATAGTGGATCCAAAAGGAATACTCAGAAATAAATAATCGTATATCAAGCTAATGCTATTGTACATAAGCATATGTTTTTTACTGCCATTGAATGAATGGAGATTTTCTGTTAGATATGAGGTTATAAATCTGCATTTTGTATTATGGATGGACTCCATCGAAGTATCGATGTTCCGGTCTTACAAAGGCTTGGCATTTTCTTCGAAGGTGATCTTGGGGACAAAGCCACTTTCTCCGTCCACGCTGTATTCAACGGTCATGAGACGACCGTCAGGCAGGAGTACCTTATAAGCTCCTGTCACTTTTCCTGATGCATCTCCCAACTCATTGGCTCCAAAGAAGAGGTTCTTTTCAGGGTCTTTGACATCGTATTTGTATTCATACTGAAATTTATAAATCATTCTATAGCAAAGTGGTGTTGTTTTCTTTTTATTTTTAGTAAATACTCTCCTTATTTTCCATTTTTTTTTAGAAATTAATAGATTTAAATTAGAGCTGTTATGGTAAGGGCCTAGTTTTAAATTTGAACTAATTTTGTTTTATTGATATTTCATTTTAAACATGTCGATAAATCCAATTTATGGGTTTGTATTATGTTACCAAATCTTCTTCTCTAAAATATTTATTAAAAAGTTACAACTTACTGGCATCGGTGGTTCTTCAGCTGCTTGTGGTGCTGCACTGCACAAGGCAAGAAAAGCGACGACTGCCACACACACAAATGCTATTCTCATGTTGCTCATGATTGTGATTTTCTGGAAGAAACAAAATCTATTAAAATCCTTGCAAATCATTGTGGTCTGAGATATTCAACAGAAAACTTGTGAAACCAAATAATTTTTTTAAAAATGCGGCAACACGGAAACGAACTCTTCATGATAATATTAGTAATATTACTTACTAACTGCATTGCAAAGTAGCCCTGAATTTTCAACACAATAAATCCCTTGAACATGTAGGACAACAATGATGTTAAATATTAGTACGTTTATTTGGTGTCCAATTCATAAACGCGCTGAGGGTTGTAATTTCATATCCCACAGATTGATAGGAATTTTAAAATTTAAAGATGCAAGATTAGATACCCAATGCTTAACAACTAGTCGTCGTAAAAAACAATCTGTAATGGTAAATTCACTCTGTGTGTATTCATTTGCTTATTTTCGGAGTAGTAAAATTAAAAAAGATTAGAGTAAAATAGTGAAAACAGAAATTTTGCTTTAATTACTTCCTGTTGTATTGCTAAGGTGTAATAATTTTATATTAAGTAACACTATGATAATATTATGATATTAGTAAATGTATGTAATTATATCACATTTAAGCTTGAGTTCTTTAGTGGTGGAGATGGAAAAATTATAATTGAATTGACTAAATAGTTATCCGTCAAATTTCTTTCACATGCTGATAAAACGGATACACAATGGCATGAATAGTCCACCAAATTAAGCACATTTAACAGGTATATTTGTTAATATTACATACTAAAAATAAAACCTTGAATCCATGTTCATTCACATGTTTTTTATGATACACTAATTGCTTAATTTATATATGTAAACATGCAGTGCAGTACAATCCTTCATTGATGGGATGATATGATGAAAAATGAGAAAATAGAAAAAAAATTCACAAATGAAAACTCAATTTTCAAATTTTAGTCGAAGTTTTATCATGCCTATTCCAAAAATAAACTGTGTATATAGAATGGATTTTTATTTTATTAAACAGAATTTTTCACGAAAATTTGTTGTCAGCTAATTGCTCAACTCACTAGGTATCCACTCCTGCATTTTGAGATTATTTTAATTCCTGCAGCTGTGAGATTCGAATTCCCAACTTTCATGTTATCACCCTTTCCTATAATACATATTTTTTGCGTTGAAAATTTATGGGAAAATTAACTATTGTAGTGAGTAAAAAATTGAAGTGTTAGGTCATTCATTGTTTTCTAAAAACGGATGATACGTGCCATAAACTCAACTACTAATTTTTGATTATTTTCATTGATTTTACCTACCAAACAAAATGTCTCCGCCTATCAGAGAAAAGCGAAATCAACGGAGACAAATCTTGCTTAAAATCATTAAATATCATTTAAACATACCAATATACATCGTCCGTTTGCGAGAACACCGGATGTTGGATAGTAAGTGATTATGGATTTAATCCCAAATTTGGCTATACAATACTTAATTAAAACTGCTTTATATAATGCTTAGTTAAAAGTCTACTTTGCTCAAAACCATAATGTTGTTTCAAAATAATGGCTGCATAGTAAAATAAATATTCGTTTTTATTTTTTCATTATTTAAACTTGAACACTGTAAACCCCCGACTACGCCACTGGTATGTATTCCAGCCGTAAGCTTTAATTCTAAATTTTTTTACGTATTGCCAACCCATTATAAGTCTACCACAATGCTCTGCATCATGACACTCGTGCGTTCAAATAATCTCTCACGGTCGGTGTATTGTTTTGAGGCAACCGATTGTCACAGTGTTTGGTTTATCGCGAAAATCGATTCGGAATTCTCTGTTCTCTTTCGGAATGCCTTGCGACACGTGTCCATATTTCATGCCCGTATTTTAATTGGGATAACAATGCATTTTCAGATTTAGATAAGACAAAAGGAGACATGTTGATTGTCGCACCCACGATCACACACGGTATAAAGCTCAGTGTGATTTCAACGCGTAAACTTTTACGCCGTCGATTCCTAGCAATGTATAACATAATATGATATTATTGAGAGACGAATTTTCTGACAGCTGCATATCGTATCTTCTTTAACAGTGGGCAATACTTATAAAAGGAAATATAAATTTTAACATTTGTAGCATAATATCCAAGATTTTTTTTTCTCTTTCGAGGCTATTTTAATACGTTGTATTTTGACAAAGGATGTGAATATATAACAATCGTTCTAATTAATTTAAACGTTTATCACATTTTCGATCGTTATACATATTTTCCAAAGATACTTACGAAGGTAGATTTAAATTGACACCATGATACTACAATGTAGTTAATAGTATTCACTAAAATCATTGTTTACCTCTTGCATAGCCATACAAAATAAGCTCGTTGAATTTATGGTTAAGCAGACATTATTTTATATTATTTATTCACGATAACATCATGTTGTAAAAACCGCCCATTGACGAATCAACCGTAGTAGTTTTTATAAAATTAATTAATTGATATTAAAAAAATCAACAATTACTATTATATAACAATACATTATTATACATTTATGCACAGTACGATAATTATTGCGAATAAGTTCGTGATTTCTTAAAAAATACAAATTTTCGTCACTGATTATTTTTGTTGCGTTTTGTAATTGCATAATACTAGTAGGCCTTTTGTTTAAGCGCAATATACGAGAAAACACGATAATTTACGTTTATGAACGCTTTTAACGGTGGTCTTTATCGGAATCTTTCCATAAATTAATTTGTAAAATTTGTCTTGTAAAAGAATATACATATAGATCGAAATACTATTAAATCATAGATAGACTAGATATTAACAGGGTATAATTAGTTAGAATAGGAATCACGCACACTCTAGTGCACGCCAACCAAAGTCTTGGCAAGCTGCTCCTGGGACACTCCTGGCACTTATGAAGAGCGCCTCACGTTCGTTACGCCAAGATATACGCCCGCATAACGGGTGTGGAGACGTGGCGGGTGGTGGAGGGGGAAGATAGAAATTGAATGTAATATTTGATTGACGAAATGAATTAATATTGACAAGATGTGATTGTATGGCCGATACATTTTATTACCGCTTCCAATCCAAAACACATATGTGATGAAAAATCATAATACAAGTGAAATCAATAAATATATTATTCTCGGGATTTGGAGTTTCAAATGTCAGCAACTTAAATACTTATCGTTTTAAATTATTTTTACAGCGATAGCTTCTCAGGTAGTCATTTAGCCCGTCAGTCATTACTGCATTTAAGCATATGTATAATATTTATGAGGGAATTTAATCCGCAATATCCAGGGCCAACACGTGCACTTTGATTTACACACACGCATATTTAACCACCCGGTCAGTATGTGTCGCTTTCCGGGACCGGGATACTAATATTATTATCCATTGTATTTATATAAATAATAATTAATATACTCTTTCAAAAACATTTTTTGTGTAAGTTAAATTGTTAAAAAATATGTTGATTCATTTTTCAATGATTTTATTCATTTGGCAAAAATGTCATTTAAATCGGTAGTGTAATACATTAAGTAAATTATAAAATATGTGAGTATATTATTAAATGTATTCAGTTATTATATTTATTAAACTTACATAATAATATTATTACCGATTTGTATTGATAGATACGTCAATATTCGAGCGAATTGAGAACGTAAATAAATATTTTTTTAGTGACCGAAATTGATGCCCACAGTGCGTGGTCACTTTACAAATTACCTTAATAATTATTTTACATCATCATGTAAATAATGTTACATTATATCCTTGATTTTTTTAACAATACAATTATTATTACGAGTCGAAATTTAATATAGCGGAAGTAGTAATGACGATAATACGACCAAGTTTACCAAAGATTTTTCCCATCGCGTTATCTCATTTTTTCTCCATGTGCTGAAATCGCATTATAAGTGTGTTCATATTACGCATTGACAATTGCATCGCATTAAATAATTTAAAAATGAGGTTTCTTAATGCTGCCTTTGATGATCGTCGCAGAAAACATAGCGATAGTGTCTTAGTTAAATTTTGTAATATATTTAGATAATTCGGTATATTACGTTAGTTAAATTAAGGCCAATGAAAATTTTAAATGCGAAACAAAATATGAATGAAATTGACAAATAAACCAAAAACGTATGTGTAACCAAACAACAAATGATAATAATAACCAATCGTATTTCGAATTACAAAACTTACATGGAAAAATTATCTCCAATATTATTTAATCTGCACCTGAATAATGCAAAACCATCTACTATTGTTTGCTGTACAAATATATATATTTAGCGATATTTCGAATAATCGCCGTCTATGAATTATGGGCATATCTTCACAATTTTCGAACTGATTAAATAATTTCTGAAATCTTAAGTTCTACAATATTTGAATTTTTGATTAAAATTTTACATTTTTTTAAATGCATAGCTTATTCGATTTTCACACCATGGCTTTAAATGATGGTAGCTATGATAATCTAAATAAGATCAAGAAATATTTGAAGATTTATAAAATTGAAAGTTAATAAAACTATTCAAGAATTTTATCACGTCATCTCAAAATATCTCTATTATTTAATAATATATGAAAAAATATTTTGGTTTAACTACTTGTTTGAATATATCGATACGACACGTGTTTCGTCTACTTGATGAATCAATCAAAACGATTACTGATGATTGAAATGATATTCATGAATTATCAAATGTGAAACCAATTTCATTTTTTAAAAAATCATCAAGTAATCGATGAGTCCTTTAAAAAGACTCAATGTATCATATTTTTTTTTTATTTTTTTTTATAAAAGAGTTGCAGTTGTATATTTAAAAAAATAGTTAAGTGGATGACTAACGAAGTCTTCTTAATTTTTTCACAATACGTTTTAGTATTTATTATATTTTTTATTGTGAATCTAATATCACTGCATTTTCACCCTTATCGCGACCGAAAATTTGAATTATACATTTTTACTTAATTGTGTTGTACCCTATATTGTATTATTTATTTTGGTATATTTCACAAAGCTAATTCATGAACTTTGATATCTAGCGAATTCTTCTCACCTTTCCTGATTGATACTTCGGAACAATAAAAATATTTCCAGCTAGATAAAGCACTGACTTGTCTTGACACAAAAGTATATCTCACGTTACTGACGCTGTCGGTGGGTGTCTTCGCTCTTTTATATGTCTCCGAGATAACTCCCAGGCAGAGTATGAGAAGCTTGAGGTAACCTTGCCACCACTTCTACGATGAAACGAGTAAATGTCACGATGCACGCTGTCACTCCTCATACCCCGATTTAGGGTTGCGTTTACACTAAGCATTACACCGAAATAGTACGACTTCGAGATTTAAGAATGAAAAAACCTACATTTTTTTAATGTGTAAAAAGTAACATCATTCTTGAAAATATCTTACAAAATGTAATATACAATAGAATATAGTTTCGTTTTTCAATTTTCTTTTGTTCAGCTGCCGTAAAAAAAGCAAATATTCTCTTTTAATAAATCAACTAAATTCAAATACGGAAAAGTAGGTATCAATGATAAATAGTTTTATAACTGATATTAATAAATAAGTAAAGCTCGTAGTTATGGTATAAAATACCTCTTGTAAAAATATGCGATAGTAAAAATGAATGTAAAATTGAAAAAAGGAGAAGCATGTTGCAATTTGGTTGGTGCGTTGCATAAAGAAAGGAATCTGCTTAACATATACCCGCCTCGTCCTTCTACGCGGCTTAAATCTGGCCAGTCGACTGCCATGATGTTGATAACGAATTTATATATTTAAGAGAAATGCTCCGAAAATTTTTTAATAGCATCATATATATTATATACCAAATTTATCTGTAGAATTTAGATGTCTGATTATTAACGCCATTACCGATTTTCGCTGTCATTGTTCTGTATTGTATTTTTTTTTGTACAAATAAACAACAGATAAATTTTGCTCAAATTTAATGCATTTCTACTCATTGCGGTCTACATGTTCAATTCTCGAGAAGAAAATGTAATTTTTTTATTACATAGTTATTACAGTGATCAAATTAAAAAATATTTCTCGTGTGACTGGCTACGCACCCTTACTGAACTATACTGCTTCTTTTTTCAATGTTTTATCGTATTTCGATAGAATTTTTTTTATTGTATATCAAAACTATGCCACAGTTGCAGGATTCAAAAAAAATTAAAGATGCAGGTTCGGATGCCCAATTGGGTGTTAATAAATCTTCGTCAAAAAAACCTCAATCATCTATACCAAAGCTATAGATATTTATACACTTCACTTTCTTGACGAAAAAAAAGAATTGTCACAAAATTTCATTACTCTGTATCCTGTATCTAAATTTGAGACTTCCGGTATATTTTAAGAACTAAATGTATGCAGCAAATTATTATTTAAGGGTAACTCAGTGGCCTTTATTTTCACTTTTATTTTTACGTAGATATGTCATTGGATCAGCCTGTTTTATCATTTCTTCGATTAAATTATAAGCGAAAAGAATGCATGTTCCTTACATAATATAAGGATACGAATGCGGAGTTTGAACCCGTGATTTACGGAAGAGAAATAATGCGCGATAACCATTTCACTGCAGTGGTCGGCTCGACCTAGACCTGGATGAATATATAATAACTTATGTTAATTGAAAAAGTTAACACATTGAAATTTAATCATGCTCGGGGCAAGATCTGAAATAATACGTAAATTGATTTTATTTTCATTATCGTAAAATAATACTGACAATGAAATTATTTCCCAGATTGACAGTGGTCACTATTTGTAATTAGAATCACGATCCTAAAAATATGCAAAATATTATATTTATGTATATACTAAATTTTGACATAATTAGTTAGTTATACAGTAATTATAAATTATTAACCACACCATTGAACACACCAGTGGCTTGCGCAAGGATTTTTTCACGTTAAATCTAATTGCTTAGACTTCCTTTCCGGTAGCGTAGTTGACAGCACGCATAGTTAGCAATCCGGGGAATGCTGATTAGATTCCCCATCTATCGGATTTGAAAAAAACTAAAAATACAGAACTGGATGCCCATTGGGTTGAGCAATTACCTGACAAACAGTTCTCGTAAAACATAATCTTTCAGAACGTCGACACATTGGGGAGATTCATATACTCTAATTTCGGAGTGGATATCTTCACACTGTGTAGGTCGTTTGCTCTACTTTGGGAGCGAGCATGGTATAAAAAAGACATTAGAATAATTATATTACACCGTTTCTTGATTTATTTTTATTTTTAATAGTAGATACCAATTATATTATTTTATAATGTAAATCTGATCTTAATTTATAACCTTTCAGAGTAGATATATCGTGATATTAATGTCACCTTTAGAAATCTTTAGATATCTCTACATTAATTTCTCTAATTGTAACTATACTTTTGTATATTACTTAGGTTAGTATTGTTTATTTAGATTTTTCTATCGTTGTACATTGAAATAAGGTTTTCCGACAGACATTTTGGTATAATTGAGGAATAAACCACAACAATCCAATTAAGATTGTATACTATTTGATTTTAAAAATATATCAGACAATCAGGCCATTAGGTATCCAGTCCTGTATATTTGTCTTTTTAAAATTCAGATCCAACCTTGGAATTCAGCTCCTCCGGAACCGAAAAGCAAGAACTAACCGCTTGACCACCGTTCGTTTAACATAAAAATATTTTTTCAATTATGAGGCGTAAAAAATAATGAAATGTTTCGCAAAATTAATGGTGACTAAATGACGAGCTTTTAAGTAAAAAATAATTAAAGAACACAAAAGAATATTGTAAATATGCGTATGTGTGTTACACAAGAAATCAAGAAGAAAGAAAGAAGCGTGTGCTTTCGTACGCCTTTGTCTTAAAGAGTAAAGCTATTCGCCACTCCATCAATCAATAATTTGCTTCGTGTTGGGCAAGGTCGCACTGGAAAATCGTGTTGATTTCTTACCCATATAGCTAATGTTAGAGTCGCAGATAATTAATTACCCATCATATAACCTTTCGTCGAAAAATAAGACGTTATTAATTCTGACAGGCAATTAAGAACGAACCTGCGATATTGTTCTTTGAACTTACTCTATCGTCATGACTATCGGCCGTTGCCAAAGACTCCTCCGGCTGAAGGTCCGTCGGCTCACGAGGATGGCTATGAAAACCATGTTTGTATTCCTCATAAAGAGTTTTCACTTTATTTTTTTAACTTCATCATACCGATTTAGTAAGACAATTGTGCGTGATGTGTGAAGGCCCTTTAATATGTAAAAAAATAAAAAATAAATTATAAAATTGCGCTTAAAACTCGAGGATACGAAAGTGCGTTTGTGAATCCGATATGAAACCGGAAATCGTAGCTTCAAATTCCGTATATGTAGTACTAAAAATCAACTTATTTTAAATTTATATTTCGGTGCAAAATATCGTAAAAATTTTCTATCACGGTAATTGCTCACATTATAGATGGCGTAATCCATGTCCCCCTGGTAGCGTAGAGGTTAGCTTGCAAGCCTAGCAATCCTGGGAATGCAGGTTCGATTCCCACATCTGTCGGATTTCAAAAAATCGAAAAATTCAAGACCGTTGAGAAATTATTTGACGAATAATTCTCGTGAAAAATAATCTATCAAGACGTTTTCACATTGCGGAGATCCAGATACTCCACTTTTAGAGCGGATCTCTTCACACTGTGTTGAGCCATATACTCCACCTTGGGAGCGAACATGGTAATATATATATACTCTATGGTGCCTTGGAAGATTTTTTGATGCTAGATTTTATTTTGTGCTAACCGAACAGAATAAAAATATATAAAAGACGAAAAATTGGAAAACACTTAATTGTGTTAGGATCAACATCCATCGCTTTTAAATGTTTTCATTTCTACCAAATCATTAATTTCAGATTAATATAAGATACACCCACACCATAAAAATTGTATGTTCTGATTGACTCAACTATTTCGGATTATAAATAGGGAGCATTTATTACAGGGGGCTGGTGCAAAACTATCACATCGCCTACTATATGTATATAAAAAACATACACACACAGTGTATGCATAATAATTGATTTCTCTCGGAAAAAATAACCGCTCGGATAGTATAATATATTATGGTAATAATTTTAGCAATAGATTACCTACCTTAAATGATTATTTGAGTTTTTTCTTTCAGAATGAATCCTCACACTTTTAATAAGGAAGTAAAAAATGTTTTTATGAATGTCTTCATTTTGTATGATTTATTATTACGTTTATAATATAAACATAATTATCATCTGTATATATAAATTAATATTTGAGAAATTATCATGGTGTAAAGTTCAATAAATAAGTATACATGTTTTTTCCCTTCAACTTTGAAATAAATATAGTTTTTAGGCTCAATCGTTTGCGTGTAAGTTTTCTGATCGGCTCCTAGTCTGTGATGATATGAATTAGCGCTTTATGCAGCAGTAGTTTTTCTTTTCTATTCAAATATAATATTAATAACGGACGCTCGTAACATACGAATATTAACACATTTTTGTATGACGTTGAGAATAATGATTTGCCTCCTATTTTAATAGTTCATTAATATTTTATAGTAACAAAAATACATACTAATACAGCCTGCCCTTTGTAAGTAAAAACCATTTCGTTTATGATGATATTATAATACTTCATACATAAATACCACAACATATTTTTACAGTAGATGAAAAAGTCTCTCTAATCACCAGTGTCACATCATTTTTTACTTGACACAATATTTTTATATTTGATTTTACATTAAATTTAAAAAATCGATTAACAAACTATGTAATCTCTTTACTTAGTTGGTAAATAGATCGAATTATTAAATCTCAACGAATAAAAACATTTTACACGTTCGAAAATGTTTTAATAATATTATTTTCCGTTCATTCTTCGTAAGCTGTGTACATAATATAATTGGCTTCAGTGATTTAAGTCCTTCTCGCGCCACGATACTATTCATTGCGTGCGTACGTGTTTTAAGCCTATTAATTAGCCCCTTTATTGTGGCAAAATGCTACAAAAAACCCTACAAAAGAACAAAAAAAAATTGGTCACGTTTGTCCGTGTATGAAGGTTGGTGATTTACGCGTTTGCTTCCAAGCACTGTGTCAATCGAACTTTTACGCTAAATTTTTTTTATTATTATCTATAAACTAGATTTTTTTATAACGTTGGCAAACGATTATTTAATAATTAAGTAGTTATATCGTCTTCGAAATATATTTTCGTGAGGAAACAAAAAATTAAATCAAACATAATTAATTTTAATTCGTGTTTGAAACATGTTTGTACGAATCGGGAATAAGTGGGTGAGTCTTATTTATCTCCAAATCAAGTCAATTATAAGGTTATGTGTATATTATGTGTTAACAAGTTCGAAATAAAGAAGCATTCGAAATGATATAATTAAAAACATACTATTCGGCATTTATAAGGGGCATTTTATAATATATTTTAATTTCAGTTTTCAACTAGAGTTTTTTGTTTTATTCAAATAAAAAACTGGATAACAGAAAATATACACAAACTATGTTCCATATCGATCGGCTTATTACATGTACACAGAATAAAAATGTAAGACCTCAAAATTTTTGAGAATATTGATGTAAACCAATTCTGTGAATATCGTCTCATTTCTAACCAAACTTGTAAACGATAGTGTTATTACCGTGGCAGATAATATTTAAAAATTTAATTGGTTTCAAATCTAACTATTGTCTAATCTAAATTTAAGATTTTTCAAATTAGAGTCTTGAGAAATAAGATTTCGAATTTCGATAGCTTTATTCTTAAGAAAATATATCAATATTTATATTTGACAATTTAAATATGAATGTAACTTTATCAATAATAGTCAGAATTTTCCAGGATTTCAAAAACATTTTTGGTTTTAACAACATTCCGCTATATAAAGCTTCAAAAATGTTTATTTTCTACTTATTCCAGACGATCGCTATGCTCATTTTGATTATTTGCTATTTTCAATGGCTACATAATAAATATAATAATTTAATTCTCACACAGTGTTGAAACTATACTGCAGATCGTGGAAACCCTGCATTATGATACGAACATTTCCGAATCAAAAACAGAAATTTATTTAAGAGGCGTATATTTCTTAGGATGGTTTCGGTGTTATTTATCTCACGTGTGCCGTATTTAATTGTAGATCAGTAGGTTAAAACGGTCTCTCACTATTGAGTTATGAATACCACGTTTATAGTTGATTTCATAAGGAGTGAGCAATGACCAATTATACCATGACGTATTTCAATTACAAATTATTTTTCTGTGCATTGGTAAATAAGCATTTTTGTAGTAAGATATATAAGAATTGGTTCCTTACCAATCTGTTGATTGATTAGATGGTTACAAATATATACAATGTATTTATCCTTCTTATTTAGCTTTATATTAGGCCCATCAAAACTTCCATTTAATTAAATTGGGCGACAAGCAAAGATTATTTCTAAGTGTATTTTCTGCATCCCTTTTACATTTGTCATGGACAATATAAGTATATGGACAAACCATAACGTAGAAGATATTTTTTTCTTTATCTGCTCCGTAAGTAGAGCATATTTATAAATGTATCATGACGTTTTCAAGAATCTTCATGTATTCTAATGCTTAACATTGCCCCAGGCTATATCAGCATTGCAGTCCACCGTATAAATTTTATAAATCAAACTCCATATTGACTAAAAAAAAATCTTTTATTTTTTAGCTAATCGATAGAATCCTAAATCTTAACTCATGTTTCTCTAGCTGATATGGCTCTTTCTAATACAGTGGTCGAACATAATAGCATGTAATAGTATCATTTTATAATATGTTTACAAGCTTTTTTTTAAATTTTACACAACTTTTTCGTCAGGATAGTATCAATATAAACATGTGAGGTCACGTGACTCTTGATTGACTGCTTCAAATATTAGCCAAGAGAGCGTATGAGGTCGCGACAGACAAGAAGTTACTATACCTGGCTGTTTACTTGCGCACAGTGTCTGATCTTTGCACGCCATCACATTTGGCCAAATAAATACCTAACCCTTTCGAAAGCACTAGATTTGTTCCCATATAAATCACATAGAAGCAAAACCCGGTAATTTCCATCAACAAATTGTTACTAAAAACCTATTTATATTGTTTTGCGTTGAAAAAATTTGAGTTTTTAAATAAATCATCAAAATTCAGCCAGTGCTATGAAATCCAAATTTCAGTACATTCATATCAATTTAATCTATTTTTTCGCCTTGGTGGCCAATCAGTAAACGTGTGCGCTTATGAGCCTCATGTGTACAAGAATTTTTAAAATTAAAAAAATAAAGCACTCGTACTTAATAAATTGTTCATGTATAGAACAAATAAAATGACCAACTTAAAATTTAAGGGAACAATAAATGAGAGTTATTTTATTGTTACCATTGGTACCAATATACCTTGTGGGGTTCAGCTAAACATTTTTTGTTTTATAAAGTTAACAACTTATTTTTATTCAAATTCTAAATTATTTAAAACTGGTAAACTTCCATATGTGAGATCACTGTTA
>JAGVSQ010002428.1:0-24731 GCA_022683975.1 Rhyacophila evoluta | reverse complement strand
TCAGAATTTAAAATCAATTTCCATCAAGCACCATCAGTCGAAAATATTAATATTGATAAGTCTTAATTTTAGTAGCTTAATGGGGTCAAAAGAAAGTTTACTTGAAAGATTGACCCATTTATATATGACCATAGATAACATTAAAAAGGTCTTTGTTCCGGAAAGCACATCCTGGTTGTAATTTTTCTTCTTCAGTTTGTCTAGTATATAGTTTGATACAAGTCAACTCTATAAATGTGCTAAATTTTTGCATCAATATTTAGCCAAATCCTTTTTGGGTTTATTCCATTTTTAACTACTTCCCATTCATATACTTAAATGCTTTTCCAATACGTAAAATTTGCATATCACTGTTGAGAATAATGTCATTTCTTGCTGTAATTTAGTATCTTTCGAGTTTTTCAACTTCTAGCAGTTCGTTTTTATTGGTAGAAAAAACAATGAACCCAATCTCTCAAAACTTCAGCCAGTTTGCATCAAGTTGTGGATGATACTTTAAGGACAATACGTGACTGGAGTTCTTATATGAGAAAACCATTAAATATTGAGTTCTACTACACTTTTATTATAGGCCATTTTGATACACCATTTAATTATTCTCCAGTAACCGATTACTGCAAAAACATCTTGTCAGAGCTGTAAAGTGATATATTTTTTACAAATAATCCGTGGACGATTAAAAAAAAAGTAAAAACTTTTTGCATTTATTACCTATCATAATAATGAAAAACATACGAAACTTTCGTATATTATAATAGAATCATGAATTATTTCTTATATGGAGTACTAAATTTAAATATTGTAACATGAAAACGTAAAGATGATGTTTTGGCCACTATTGAAAACTCATGCAATTTTACATGCAAAAGTATAAAGTCTCCTCGGTCGCAAAGAGGTTAACGCGCGCGCCTAGCAATCCCTCGTCTGTTGGATTTAAAAAAATCCAATAATGCATAACTGGATGTCCATTGGGTTGAGCAATTATCTGACAGATAATTTTAGAAAAAAATAATCTGCCAAGCCGTCTGCACATTGAGGAGATTCATATTTGGTGTATAATATAATATATATAAAATTCAGCAACCGATCATGTCATCCACGTCTCATTCTTTAAATGCTAAGCGTTTCAATATTTGTCATAAATTAAATTGTAGCAAAAAAATTTTTTTTTTTAAATAAGCTTACATGTGACGATATTTGGCGACCAGTAAATGTTAATTTTTACAGCAATTGACTGGATGAAAAAAAAACATTCATCTATTTTATTTTTGAATATAGAAAACATACATCCACATAAAGTAAATACTTATCATGCTTGATTTTTTATGTAATATCATAATTGGTTGTCAAGCAAATGGCCATTCAGTCCAGTATTTTGATTTTTTTAAATTCTCATGCAGTTGCTAGACTTAAATAGGCAACCTTCGTCAAAGAAAGCGCACACATTTATAATCTACACGACGCATTATACATCACACAAAATATTCCTATTTTTTTCGGAGCGGAGACGGATAAAAAAATGAAACTCATTAATTATTCCTTCTATGGAGCTTAAAAACATTTACCGTATGTTAATTTAAATTTAATTAGTTCAATTTGATGCTATTTGTACAATATAATGTAAATACTTAGTAATCATTTGCGTTGGAATTAGCTTCATAAAATTTGCATGTTGATTGCCAAAGTTTGTGTAAATAAGATACTCAAAACGGTTTATCGCCAGTTGAAAGTGTATGAAACTAGTTATTGTATAAAATAAAACATATGTAATGAATACTTATTTTATATTTACATCTCCTCAAGAACAAATCAATCATTTATTTATTATTTAGTGTATATTATATATATATAATGAGCGTATGCGTCCAACATCCGCGGAATGCGGATTCAATTCCTACATCCACGAATCCGAAAATGCAGAATTGGAACATATGATAATTGTATCAATGAATACAAATTGAAAATAAAACAGATAAAGCTAGTTTTATACCATCACTAAATCTACTTTCCTACAAACATGGGAAACGAACCGAAATTCTCCAGATGCGAAGCACGCACGCTAACTTCTCGGCTAACGGGAAGGCAAATCAAAATACTTTTTTTCAAATCTGCAAATGCAAGATTGTATGTCCATCTAGTTGAGCAATTATTTGACGATGAATTCTTATGAAATATATTTTGTCTTCACATTGCGGAGATCCATATATAGCGGGCATCTTCATAATATGTAGATCCATATGCTCAACTTTCAAAGTGAACATGGTCAAAAGGATACATTTTTTAAATTCATTTATTTTATTCTACCTACTAAATGTGCCCTCTATTCAACCACCTCACCTATATTCTTGGTCTTAATTAGGCGTATCCCGGATTTTAATATCGAGAAATAATCTTCTTCATTCTCCCCGATTTTGCCTCAGTAAGACTATGCGTTTTAAATCTGAACGTGGCAAGGTAAACTGATGTGTCAAGAAAGACCTCCAGAGATATGGATCTCCAGAATCCATTGTTGATATTTATTTGCTTCATTCTTGGAGAAAATATTGCTAATAATATATATCAGTAGTGTATAATAATCGTATTAGATAACAATATGTTATCACTTTTGAGCTAAAAGTTAAAATATTTAGTATTGACAGTATATAATTGTAGATTATGTAATGTATAGATAAATCTATAACTATTGGTTCTATGTCGCCATTTATGTATATTCTGTTATTCTCATGTATTGAAATACACTTAAAAACGTGTATATTGTGATGCAGCTACCATAACCATTTACAAGAGCGAGCGATTGTTCAATGATCCATGATCTGGGATAACACTTACTCGATAGAAGAAATATTTCGCTGTTAAAATAATTCAATATAGTATTATTTTTTGAATGTTTTGTAATGAAAATATTTGGATTTAAGTAATTCTGTTTTGTTAAATTTTATAATAGTGTTGGATATAATCTTCATAAGTTTTGTCGGTGATATAATGTGTTTTCTGTTATTTTTCTCTTAATTTTCCATCATAAAATAGTTTAATATAAAAACGTATACACGTTAAACTAACACCTTTAAAGAAAATGTTATTAAATTATTATTGTTTACAAAAGATGTGATTCGCTTGAATTACGACTTTTCCATCGTAGTAAGATAAACAGAACAATATGATGCTCTTTAAACTTTTGAAAGAACGCAACTTTATTGCCATGTATAAAAAAACTTTAAAATTAATTATCATTTCGTCGGCAGTGCTAAAAGAGCGAGCGACTTGCAATACTGGCGATGGAAAATTTAATACAAATTAACAGAAAGACGGTGCACAGTTCAAGAAAGTCCTAAAAGAAAACTTCTTCATAGTGAATTTTCAAAGAAAATAATACATCAACGAAGAGGGCATGTTGAAGTTGGCGTCACAATTTACACATTTTCCCTTTTGCTTTAGCTATAAAGACTCTTGTGAGGCGAGGACGTTATAATGTATACAAACTTTATCTAGCCATTGCTAAGCTTATTTCAACTACAGGATGAATATATATAATAAATAAATATTTAAATTAGAAAAGATTTTTTTTCAAAAACAATTAACCGGCTTAAATTCTTAGACAGTTCTTAGATAAGACGGTACAAAGCAGTAGTGACAAAAATAAAAGATTTTTACATGAAAAATTATGAACATTTTTGATTACTGTCTTAAAACATTCATCACCAAGATCGCATAAACGGTAGCGTATTAAATCACAAGACCTTCCAAATTAACAATCTGGAATATTTATTCCCCGGCAAGCAGTTTATAGTAAGTACAGTCAACAATTAAGCACCACCGGATAAATAATATAAATCCATAGTTTGCCAGTGGCCGAGAAGTTGACGTTCGGGCTTTGGAACCGGAAGTTGATGGCTTGAATTCCACAGCTAGGTTTTTTAAACACCCAACAGATGCAAGACTAGGAGATTGCAAATATACATTCTTTTAGAATGATCTTCTTCATACTGTTGAGAACAATATAGTCTACATTCGGAGCGGACACGAATAAAAATGGTATGTTGGTATAGTATACAAGTACGTAAGTTTTAAAATTTTATCAGCGCCATTATTATAGCCATAAAATACAATAAAAATTGTTTGTAACCATAGTATCCCCAAAATATTTCACTGTGGATACAGTTTTTTTAATTTTTATTGATTGTTATATAAAAACAAATGATTAAGATGTTGAAAGTCTCTTATATTTTTTTCACTCTGTATAAGAATATACACTACATTACGTAACATATAAAATAATCTTTCTTGGAGCCAGGGTTTATAATTTCATTTACGGTCTAGCTTCAGGCATGTTAATTATGTGCACTGGAAAATGTTGCTCTGTCTGTATGCTGTTTTAAGCACAAAATTCTAAAAAGCTTCGTTTTGAGCTTTGATTGTAAGCAATCAAAATAATTTACATAAATTTTAGTAAAGTAAGCTCATAGGCTTATTTCATAACACTGCTTTTAATATCGTCTTAAGGTGAAATTTTATTTAAATTATAATTGCATTATTTAGTAAATATTGTTAAATATTGTATTTATTATAAATAAACATTATCTAGTAAATATTGTTAATAAATATTATATTTACTGTTAAATTATTAAGTAAATTTCTGTATTGTATGGATTTGATAGTCAATTTTAAGAGTTGATTTATTAATCGTTTCTTTAGCGCCGTCTTACAAGTTTACGGTGTCATTTCTCAAGCTTGATGATCTCTTTCCAAAGTTATTTGTTTGATCGATAATAAGTAATTCTTTCAACTTTAGTGAATAGTAAGTCTTGGGCAATTTATATTTACTCTCGGTTCATTCCCGTCGAAAACAGATTTGTCCTGTACCAAAAAGAATTCTATGAAAATATTATGGTAGGATTAAGTCAATTAACACTTCTTAGTAAGGCTACAAAGAATTAATATCTAAATTTCTTATTTTTTCCTGTAAAATTATTACCGCACGATGAAACGTTAACTTTATTAAAAGCTTTTAAAATACACAACTAAGTAATTTAAAAAAAAAAAAACAAATAAATGAAATGAATCGCTTAGTGAGTCTTGTGGGAATTCGAATTTGAATGTCAGTTATTTATATTATTAGATTGTTCTCTGGTAATTAATTTATAACTTACATTTAAAAAGTTTTTCCGGCCACTCCAATTTATTCTTTTTGACAGGGAATTGAGATTTCCCAAGACGCATTACGAAATTCGATTCTTTAATTTACTGCGAAACCTTTTTTCTTCCTTCCACAATGAAATGTCAGCACAGAATTTTTAAGGCAGCAAATTTATTGGATCCTATACTATATACGCCACAATATCTCCACCCACTTTATTAACAGCAACCACATTGTGGTGCTGATAAACAAAATTTAATTTACATATTGTAAATACAAAATTAGACAAAAATATGAGTCATATATGTCAAATGAACTTCTCGGAGTTACGAATGTTTTCCGTTCATACGAAATATAATATACCGGACGAAAACTCTTTGTAACGAAGTACAAATTTAATTATAGTTGGATATGGTCGTCTCCTTGAAATTGTTCTACGACAAATATATTCAATATTATTCTTTGTTATAAAAAACGATTTCGGTATAACAAAATGTTTTATAAGTATTGTGCCACTAATTCCCAATTCCTTACTTATTTGAACAGGAGTTTCATATTTTAAATTAATTATATATTTATTTCGGTTCAAAGATGTTTAAGTTATCTCAATTTCCGCTATAATCATAAGAAAAAAACTGTAATTAAATACCTATCGACCTGTACATTTAAATTTAATT
The DNA here is from genome assembly GCA_022683975.1 of Rhyacophila evoluta. NCBI lineage: Eukaryota > Metazoa > Arthropoda > Insecta > Trichoptera > Rhyacophilidae > Rhyacophila > Rhyacophila evoluta. Next base: position 18,920 of record JAGVSQ010002428.1, on the reverse strand, counting down.
ATCAATTCATCGAATGTTGATTAATATATAAAGGGTTATTCTAACATACCGAAGGTAGGTTTGCGGGAGGCTATTTAGAAAATTGGACTGTCCAGTGAACACTGCGGCACAATTTTCACCAACTTCTATCCTCCCTCTAACGGATGAAATTAAGGATATATCACGTTAAGTGAAACTCTCGGCCGAATGGGTTTTCCCCGAAAATTATCGGCTTTATCCTGACTAACGGCGGGTGGAAAGACTGCAGCGCTTCGTATGTTGCGAACAGTGTTGCCCTATAAAAGCTATAAATTTCCTGAGAATATATTACACTGTTGGTTTTGTGTAAAGTGTCAACATAATTTATTTAAAGCGCAAAAGAAAAATAATGTAAAATTTAATACATTTCGAGTGCAAATCTGAAAGTAAATGTGTTTTACATTAAATTTTGCACATTAATTATATTTTGTGGAAAATCATAAAACCTAATGTTTTATGAAAAAATATTTTGAAAATCTTATGTAATAACTTAACTGCCAACAGTATTTAGTTCTTCATAAAAAATCTATAAAACGAGAGAGAGCTTTCTAATATAAGTTACATTGTTGCTTATCATCTCTTTATACAATAGTTTATGTTTGTAAAATTAAATCGATTCTACTTTTATTTTTTAATCTATTTTCGGCCAGATCTTAAATATAAATTGTTCGAATTCACAATTGCTTGAAAATCTTAAAATTTAAAACGGTTACATTGTGACATTAATAAAAAGTTTTTTTGGTTGATAGCTATTTCGTTTGTGAAACTATTTATCAAAACTATTACTTTAAACACTCTACATAATCGTGTTTACTATGGCTTATGGAGGAAATTCATTTAATTATCTACACGTTTCAGCTTAATATTTATAAAATTACATTATTAGTGATGCTATAAGTAAACTAGCTAACGAAAAATTGTATATTTGTAGAATAATATTTTATATATTATTAGAATAATTTGATAGTTTTCAATGATAATAAGCAACGCCGATAACAATTGCTGTTGTTTTTAAATCAAACATATACTATGGTAAACCGATAAAAAATAAAAGCGATATACATTAAAGAAGTATTAACATAAAAAGAATATTGCATTAATTGAATATTTAACATTTTAACTCTTTGTTAACTGTCTCGCGAGATACTATACGATAACATCACATTGAAACACATCTTTCTAAATATGATATATGAAAACCGGAGAGAAGTTAATTTATTACATAATAATAACACACCATTAATGTATAGACGATAATTAATAAACACTGCAGGCAAATAATTATGATAAAATATTTAGGAGTGTTGAAAGAATTATTTCTTTAAAAATAAAGCTCTTAAAATAAAGTTTTAACGAAAGCTTTATACGGTTCTCAAAGTGTCGCTTGGTTTTTCACACTTGTGATAATATCAATGACGTATGAAACGTTGCGAACAAGAGAGGCAATTTCCATTAAATAATAATTTTCGCAAATTACACTCGCTTCACATCAAACGTTGCTGATATTATTAAGAAATCATGAATTTCACTGTCACGAGCACACACTGGCGCCTCGCCATGTGCATGTCGTATTATTACGGGCAAATCAATTAATTCGTTATTCACATAAATTAAGTTCTACGTGAATTATATAATCTTGAAATATCTGGAGTGATTTCATAAAAAAATCATGGATTAATTAATACTATATCATAAATAATATAGTATTAATTATACTCACACATTACATATTTATTCATGTATATATCGACTGTAATAAGAACGTAACTCTCGGTTTTTTCAAAATATTTTTTTAAATAATCACAATGTATACGGCATAAAAAAAAATTTAACAAAATAATGAAAGCTGAAAATGCCAAATTAGTAGCTAAATTTAGCTTTTAAATTTGAAAAAAGAATAGCATAGGTAATTTGCGACTGGGAAAAAATTCTTCTATCACATCAATCTTATTGTTTTTTTTTTTAAATAACATATTCAATAAATATCAGATTGGGTAAATAAAGCGCCAGTTTAGTCTCCATCTACTTCAAACTTGTGTCTTTTAAGTAGATATTAAATTGTAATGTTGACTTTGGCCCAATATCATTAAATAGACGTTATTTGTGCCGTAAAGTTTGTTTTTGGGTTTGGTATTTTTCACTTTTTTATGTCGGTATAATATAGAAAGAGGAAAATTGGACTAAAAATAACAATCCTTATGAAACGAAATTTTCTGACGATAAAATTTAGATTCAATTTTAGAAAAAATACAAATAGCCGATATTTTTTACTTCTTTCGATTGGCGATTGTTACTCGTGTATGTGTGCGCTTGATTACCAAAGGTTGCAGAATGAACAGATACCTTGTCATAAAATAGATTTGAACTAAGTCTACTTATAAAGCAAAATTGAGTTAGACTCATATTTGTAATTTTGGCATTAACCAGGTCACTCATTTTAGTAGTTTAATTAATATTAATTATTTGTTGAAATATGAGCAGTAAATTTTGTTTGTAAGAAAAATATTAAATTTCAGCTTTAAAAACGCGTTTGTTTAACGACTGTGGGATAATAACTTAGTTCAAACTTATTCTACTATGACGACATAATGGCTTTTGAAAATTCAAAAACTTGAAATTAAATATTCAATGAGTTGAGAAATTCGTTCTTAACTAATTTCTGTTATGTATATATAATCTGAAAAGAGTTTTTGTTCTGTAGACATCTATGCATAATATATTGACGTGGTTGAAAATTGTCTGTTTTTAGAGTATTTGATTTTAATTGTTGATACAGGTTTTAATAAAAACTTAAGAGATGTGGAAATTATAGAAATACGTTTATTATTACGATATAGTAATATAAAGTTAGTGATTAAGTACAACTAATTATTATTTAAACTGTATGTTTGTTGAAAACACGGATCTTCGATCAACTTAATATATATATATTTTAATTTACTTTTTTTGAAAAAAAATTAGTACACGGGAAAAATCGAAAACGTTGAACTTCATAAATTGAAGTACATTCGCAGCTTTTTCGTTTTCCGTCTTTAATTTCTTTTTTCTGCCGGATGTGCTGAAAATTCAAAATTTTCCATTTATACCCGATTCAGTAAAATCTTTTGTTGAAAAAAAACCGCTAGCGAAAATTGTCAGACAATCCAAATAATCCCACCGCCACGCCATCGCGACAAATGGTCTTCTCTTTTTTCCCCATTCTCACCCGTCTACTAATTTACGAGACAACTTCCCCAGAAGTTTTCCCGAGACACTCGTTATGGCTAATTTTAAGCACACGTTCTAGTTATGGCAACATCCGTGGACTATGTATGTATTTGACAGTCTGATCAGTGGTGTGTTGGGTTACTTACAATCAAAAATATTCAATTAATGAAATTCGACAAGAATGAAATCACACGTCGCAGATTCAATGTATTTTTCTAAAAACTCATCGAAGTTGTATGATTCAATGTTGTGATTACTTTTTTACACTCATTTTTATACATCTTTATATCATTTTTAATTATTTAATACTATCGACCATACATTTCATCCAATTGAATTATATTTCAGCATGATAATCAACTACTTCTAAAATACTTATGGTACATAAGTCATTCAATATTCATTAAACCACTGTATACACTGTACTCTAAAAAAATCTTTTTTACCTTCACGTTGACTAAACAGATTTGTTCATTTTTTGTATGATATTTTTAAAAATGCCATCTTTTACTTTTAAATTCTCGAGCATGTTAAATAACTAACAAAATAAATGAAAAGTAATCTCTTTTTGCAGTTTTGCAGTGCTGTTTTGACAAACAATATTTCACAATTTAATAACTTAATTTAACAGACTAACGTTTTTCACGCAAATTACTTGTTAAGAAATCACTCAACCTGTTGGTTATCCTGCTTTAAATTTTAAATCTCTGCGGTTAACGTAGTTAGTAGCATACGTGGCTAGCAATCTGGGGAATGCGCGTTCGATTCCCCATCTGTCAGATTCAAAAATCTATAAATGCAGGACTGAATACCCATTGGGTTGAACAATTGTTTGAAATACAATTCTCGAGAAAAATAATCTTTCAAGACGTCTTCGAATTGCAGGAATCCATATACTTCAGTCTTGGAGCTGATATTTTCACACTGTGTAGATTCATATGCTCCACTTTGAGAGGGAACATGGTATACAAAAATCATAGTATTAACCGTTAGATTTGAACCCTCGACTTATATCCTGGCAGTTTACTAATCAATAATCATAATTAGGTGACCATATAGCCTTATAGTATATATAAAATAAAAATAATGCACATAAATTGACCTACTTTAAAAATACGCCAGAGATTTTTTAAATAACTTAAAACAGTATACAAATGAATGTATGCGGTCTAATTTGCAGAACGGGATGCGGGTAAATATTTGAAGCACGCACAGCGTTGATTGTCTAAAGAAAATGAGGCGAGGTCTAGAAAAACGGTACGTCACTGACCTGCATGTCGGCACTGAATACTATTACTTGCAAAAAGTATTATTAAATTAAATAGAAATTCAGTTAACAACGAAGAGCTTAGTGTAAAAGTGTACACGCAATATTGCAATTGTAATATGTATACTGTGGAATTACTGGAAAATGCGTGATAAAAAAGTTTTTATATTTATTATAATGTGTTAATGGTCAACGAATAAGTATTGAATTCTAAAAATATATATTTTCAATTAGATTAAATTTAATTTCATCATTCAAGCAGCTTTATTTTGTTAAAAATTAATCTAGATTCTAGAACAACTTTAAGATTTAGAGATTAAGAAGTCAAAGAATTAAATAGTAAATTGTTTTAATCGCGTTTACTGTTAACTTTTAGTGGAATGGAAAATGTATTGATTAATCTCTATGAAAATATATTTTCGTTTAAATATACAGTATTTCAATTCTTATTAAGCAATGAGGCCGGTTATATTCGTGGAAGGACTATTCAACAATAGCTGAAAATATCTCACCATAAATAAAACGAATTCTTTAGAATAATATTTATGTTGATATCCATTAAAAATAGACTTGTTATTGTTTTAAAAATATTATCGTTCGTATATTACATAAATGTCTAATCATATTATATTTATCTATCTTTTGGCTAAATACTAAATAATATTTTCATAGTCATTTTATACAGCACTTTTTTGTAAGTAGATGAAATATAATCAAAATAAAATCGTTACTAAACAATCAATTGATTTATTCAAATTCCAATACACAATACTAGCATTTTTGTGCGGCTTTTGCCCGAGATGAATAGAATTTTTTTTATCTTCTTCACTTCTAAAATTTTAGTTTTTTCCAAAAAATATGGTTTCTCGTTTTTATTTAGCTCGCGCTACTAAAATTTTGCGGCAACCTACGACAAATTAATAAACGAAATCTTAGGTTATCACGTAAATATTGATCCCGAAAATCTATGAATCAATCATGTAAGGTTAAATAAATTTATCAACAAATGTAAAATTCATACGTATTAACAATTAGGAATTAAAAAAGACTTAAATACTATAAAATAACACTCAATCTTCTCCCAGATACGTTACTCTATTTAAAGTGTGTTCAAGTAAATGCTAAATATAATGTTGTTGGGTGAGTTATATTTCAATTAGTAAAAATTTTAAGTGCATAAAGAGATTAATAATTTGAAAAGAGCGGTCTCTTTTAAATTGAAAATGGAAAAAGGAAAAACGTAAAATGGCCGACCGATGCGGAAAGCGGGCACACCACCGCAACATGTTCATCCACACAATACGCAGGAAGTAAAAAAAAAAACACTACAGGATATTTAAGAAAATACAAATTGAAATGCCTCACTTATTTATTTTTCGTACTGTTCGAATGTATTCTTCTTTCGGATACAGAATAACATGTTTTTATCTTCAGACATTTATTTTTATTTTCACTAATGTATTTTTTCTCTTATTATTGTTATTCGACGAATTCAATTATATTTATACTCGCTTAGTAATGCTATGTGCATTAATATAATCAGCGATGGTATAATAAATAAATAATCATTATATTAGCTAATAACAGATTCTCAGTAATCCTTACTAGACCTCCCTAGTTCAATTTTCTCGGCCTTTCTCATTGTAATCATGTAGGTATACTGATTTTTATTGTTTGATACAAACGTCAGAGTTTGAGTGTCACTATATATTTGTCTTGTCATTTTGAGAAAAAATATATCACATATTAAACACAGTACACACACCTTCCAGTAAGAAACAACTAACGTTTTTAGAAGAAATTACTGATATTGAATGTGAAATTTTGCGTTTATTACGCCTAAGTATTTAGATGCATAACGTCATGGATGGCGGAGGATACATGTATTTTAATGTGACTATTGAAATAAAATACATTTTTTATTTTTAATGCAGACTAATAATTGATCAGAACATTCCGTTAATGATTTTTTTGCGTTTTGTTAAGTTAACTACATAATATTATAGTAAAGCAAAGACCATAAGATATAATATTTTTGATAACCGTGCTTTCCATTATTAGAATCATTATTATATATTACAATATTGAATAACATATTAGTTAATTTTCGCTTCAAAATTGAAGCATATAAATAACAGCAAGAGACATATCACCAATAAAGAAATGGTGTATATTTAATAGATATCCTCATTGTCAAGACTTTTTTTACAACGTCAGATTTTCATCCGATTGCAATCACTTCAAAAATGAATTCTTATTTTGATAATTTCTTTCATTATTACTGATTATCAGCTAATTGTTCAATTCATTGTGCATTTAATCCTGCATATTTGGAAAAAAAATCCTAGATCTGTGGGACTCAAGTCGGCTCCAAAGCGCGCATCTGAATCTTTTAAGCTCTCGAGTTCAAATTTTATTATATTATTATTGATATGTTTGCTATTCTGTACAAAGTTTTATACGCTTGTAACAATTACCGGAGTTATTAAATAAGATTTAATAGTATATCGAAATATTTACGATGCAGTAAATTCGGTAATAATTGAGGAAGTGTAAAATAAAGACCAAATATATGCTACAAATTTTCTGGTTATTGTATCATCGGCTTACAAAACTTATCAACACGTTATATGTTTATCAAGAAACAAGACATCTTGTGGGGGAATTCCCTGTGCAGTACGTACGTGTATATTATCGACGTGCCAGAATATGCTGTTCGCCTGATACGTGAGAGGAAAATAGACCGATAAAATATATGTATTCCACATATTACCTACTAACTGAAAACCTTGGCAATGCAATATTGCAGAAGAGTTTGTGTATAGGGTTGGAGTCCAGCGAAGCAGCGTGCGGGAAATAACTAATGACTTAGAACAAATATATCGCTACATCAATCGTAAATTGAGTTCGAAATAACATTATGTATACATAGGATATATATATATATCTCAACACTCACTCTAACACAATCAGAAAACTGAAAATGTTATATATTATACTTATTTATTTTTTGATTTATGAAATACATTCTTGGCTTAGTACACATAACAATTTTACTTTAAAAGTCGTATCTTTTGAGCCATTGCTCAATACTGGTATCTGCTTGAATCTAAGCAGACAAAAAATAATTATTCAATTAATGTTATGGTGAATTTAATACACGTTATTTAATGCTGAATTTTCTAATGTATGCCGATTATTGCTCTAGTGGCATTGTTCATTCTTCAAACTTTAGTTATATTTGTTACGTTATAATATATTTCATATAGCGGTAAGTCATGAAAGAGGCGTGGAAATTTATTTGTTTTGGTTATTTAAACTTCAGCAAAAAAGAGTTTTCATATTTATAATTCTACCATTAATACTATCGCAATAACTCATCTTGGTAGATGAATGGATACGTTTGGTCCTTGAAAATGTGCTCTGTTGCAAAGGCCACGAGTTTTTATGCTGATTTAATACAATAAAAAACAATCACCATACAAAATTGTACACGATAATATATTATATTGTATATTTTTCACATATGTTATAAGATTGATAATAAGGCGTGATAAGCAAACACCATCTATGATGTGGTAGTTTATCATGGCGTAGCGAACATGAGGGTCTCTTCAAAGTGTCTGAAGTATGCCAGGAGCAACTTCCTAGGACCTAGATTAGCATGCATCAAAATCTGCATGATTAATACAACTTGACAAGCTCATCTCTTTAATCCAACATTTATATACACACCCCGAGATAAAACATAAAAATATATTACGATATATAGTATAACGTTATAAATTATATTTTTTGGATACTTTGTATCGTAAAAAAAGGTTTTTAGTTATGTTATAAAATATTCAAATTATCACCAAGGTTGTAGATCAATCGCGTTTGCTTTACGTGTGACCCTTTCACGTAGTTACCTTATCTTGTATAACATAGGTAAATTAGTACATACATGAACCTCTTTATCAAGTACTCTCTGTACGCTCCTTAGGTCAAAGGTTACTGTGAATAGCGCAATCAAGCCTGTAAATCGTGATAATAAATTATAGCATTAAATTGTTAACATGGTGTACAGGCAAGTGTATAATATTGTGATCAACTAGAGTCCTGATACTCTCTCTTTTGAGTGGTCCTGGTGAATGACAATAATTATAGGGTGAAGTCATATTCGGTGCTGATTGTAACTATTATATAATAGAAGAAATAGTGTACAATTTGCAAGCATTTTTTAAATTGCCTTAAAAGTAGATTATGTTACTGATTATTATTAAGTACTACATTATAGCTTAAATGGACCTACAGGTATATGTTTTTTTTATGGCATATCCGCTCCAAAAGCTGAACTTACAGCAGTGAGCTACACAGTGTGAAGATATTCGCTCCGAATGTAAAGTATATGAATTTCTGTAATTTGAATATTAACTTTAACAAATTATTTTCTACTATAATTGGCTGGAAGATGATAACTCAATCTAATTGCTATTCAGTCCTCCATTTTCCGATTTTTTTAAATCCGATTGATTTGTTAATTAATTGGATTGCGATGCACACACGCTAAATTTAACACTACCCGGGAGACATGTGTCTCTCTAAAATAGTAAAAATTTGATACAAACTCCTAGAGAAAAGCCGATGCAAGAAAAAGACGCTTTTTGTATCTGCCAATATTTACTGAATGCATCTAGAAACATTGTTGCATCTGTGTTTGACTGTTGGATAAGTCATTTCAGAATAAAAAAAATGTACCTTCAAGGCTACAAACTATAAACTTGAAACTATAAAGTATTTTTTATTCTTATATGAAACTCGGTATACAGTTTGTATGAATATAAAAAGGCGATTGGTATTGTACGAAGCGCAATGATCATATTGAGCTAGTTTTTACTTTTGCTTCAGATAACTAAGCTGTAACTGAAAACTGATTACCAAGAAAACTATATTCTTAATCATTGTGTATCGTAAAATATAAATATAAAGATTTATCATGCTACGGAATAACACCAACTTCTATTGAAAACCTGGTCAGATAATCAAGATAATCAACATTTCAATTAAAATACGTGTATAGTATGTACGTGTATTTGTAAATATAAAATAGAAAAACGTTTTTTTTATAAATCTATACTTATGTAAGCATATATTCTGTAAGCAGCTGGCAATGTATGTAAAAAATTGTATGAGAGTTGTGAATTTCAACTATTTTTATGATACTAAATGAGCGTGTATGATACGAAAAACTCTTCAAAATATTTATTTATTAAAGATTTTTTCAACCGCTACTGACTGCGGATAAAAGTCGAGATGAATTTCTTGAAATTCGCTAGAAATTTAATTTAAAGTACGAATGCGGTGAATTGAAATATTTCAATGGACATAGAACTCACAATTCAATCATGATGTCCATATACACACACATTCTTCATAGTTATATACATGTTCATCAAGGAAGGTAAAATATTATGCTACTTTCAACTCAATTTAAAAATGAACAATTTTATAGGGCTAGAATTATATATCGTGAGCTACTTTCTCGTAAAAAGTATTTTCTTTTAAATAAAGGTTGTGCATGACATATATATAATTATTTTAAGTTTTAATTAATTAATTTAAGACATTAAGTATTTTATCTTTCATCTATTATTTCTTTCGTCGAGATCTATTATTAATCATTATATATATGGCATAAATTTACGCCATACATAATACGCAATAATCTGAATTATTGTAGCTTATTAATCTTTTCAAATATTTTCAGATCATGGCAGCATCTAAAAATTCCATGAATATACCATGTCGAAAATATTTAACGGTATATTTAGATTCAAAATTTTAATAGACTCGTAGAATAGACTGGTAATACTGAAACTCTATTGGAGCATACAGATACAACCTCAAATACGAAATGCGAGACTTATAAAATGTACTTAATAATATTCTTTAATTATTTGGATAATTGTTGAATTTAGAAATAGTTTAAAAACATTTTTTAAAGAAAACCACAAACTGAAACTACAGTAAAATTATAATATTATTTTGGTATAAAAATTGATATATTTGTCATTAAATTGTGATTATATATGTAATTATAAACTTACACGTTTCCTCGTGCGATATAAATAAAATAGTATGAAGAAAATAAAAATTAAGAAACTAGTGGCTCATTCACCTGTCAAATAAATCTACGAACATTAAATAGGTGGACCACTTCGTGATAAACTCTTTTACCGCGACATTGTATTTTTCAACCCCGCAAAACCATTATCAAACTTTTTAATTAAGTAATTTACTTCGGTAGCTATCCCGAGGCATTAATCAGCTGCAAAATCTAGCGCGAGATGTGGAGACGAGACGAGGATCCACGTGGAGACCAGCTAACAGGAAGGGGGCAGCATTTATCCCCTTCACACGGGAAAGGTTCATGCGCTACGGGATGTATTCAGACATTCGCTAATCCGAAGAATAATTAATTGTTGGATGCCATTCTGTGACAGACAAAATAAATGTGTTGACATGGATCATTAATTAAAGTATTGTTTTTCTCCGAATGAATAAAATACATGTATACCTAAACGGCTAAAACGTTTTTTATTTGATTTATCGCGGTAATTTCTACCGTAACTAACTTATAAAAATGATTCTCCATCAAAGACAAATTAATCAGATATTGATTAAATGTCTGATCATAGAGAATGTAAAAACATTTTTCTATTTCTGACTCATTAGAGGTATAAATATAACTGAGTTGATTTCATGCTTGGTGCCCTTAATATTTTCCAAAATTAATGATATCATCATGATAGTGTATAAAATTTACATCACGAATATTTTTTGGTATACACATCGCTTTTATCCTGAAAACGTTGAAAGATAAAAACGAATTGTAATTTGTAATTGAATACAAGATCCGGGTTTTATTGTTTAATTTTTATTTGGGAAATCTATAAATTGTATTAAAAATGCTTTTGTAGTAAATGACACATACTATACGTTTACTAATGTTGGGTTTTTATATTTGACAAATGACATTATGGTAAGCAAAACTCTTTGATAGAAAATTAATGAAACAATGATGGTTTGTGATACCATATACATGCTTAAATATTAAATTATTATTCTAAATTATTTAAAATCAATTTTCATCAAGCACCATCAGTCGAAAATATTAATTATATTACAAAATTATTGTTGTTAAGTCGATGGAATAATAACTGCTCCATGCTCCATTGCATTGTTTTAGTAGATTTTTTGCGCAAAATTGGTTTTTAGATGAACTTTCAACCCAATAGGCATAACGCCCTACATTTTTATTTTTAAGAATGTATTTCATCTCGCTGGTAGCCAAGAGATTAGCATGCGCACTTCGCACCCATGGAATGCGGGTTTGATTCTTACACCTCAAAAAGTATGGTATAAAATGAGCTCTATTTCTAGTCTTTGTTATTTTTTCAAATAATATTTAATCGTGTCAGTCATTTTTTACAAAAAAAAATACTCTTTTAACTTAAGAATACTTCCGTTTTGTATCATATATATGTACGTATAGTATATATAAATATCCATAATGTGTCAGATTAGTTTTCACATGGAAGTAAAGATAAATAAAACAAACAGTTTATTTATCTAAGTTAGTTTATTAATCCATATAAATGACACCACAATCCGGCCCGTGCGTCAATCCCAAAAGTTTCATCAACATAGATTGTCAGTTTTGTGGAGAGAAAAAGTTTTCGGACTCGGAAGAGATTACAGATATCGTATTTTGACGTGTAATATAATTGATACGTTTAATCAGGTAAGCACGCATATATCTCGACCGTTGGTTAGTCTCTTATGTTAAATTTTACAATATGACAACACTACAGTAGTATGAAAGTATTTGATAAAATTTGGATTCAAAAATTTTATGATAAAAAACTGGATGATTTATGTTCTGAAAATTTTTCTTGAAAAAAATCTGTCTATTTAAAAGTATTTACACTATAAAGATATACTTTAATTCTGAGATGGATATGTTCACACTAAAAATAAATAGGCTTCATTTTTGGAATGAATATCGTTTAAAAAATAAGGTTGGATTTACGTCCGTATCTATTTACAAAGATTAGATTATATACGATGTTTATGTTTAAGGATTAAAGGCGTTCTAGAGCGAAACTTTGCTTGTAAATGACAATTTATATGAGAGCTTCCAAAGAAGTCTTTGTTTAACAGTGAAAAGTTTATTTTACTTTTAAAACAAACAATTTTATTTTGTAAAAAAAATCCAAAATTAGAATTTAAAAGATTCAGATGTATTATAATAATATGTTATATATATATTTGAAATCAAATATGAACAGAGTTCATAGATTTTTATTTAAATGATTGCTTTAAGAATATTTATTATAAAATTATTGTATGCATCATTTATATAATACAGAATAATAGCTCTAGAACATTATACAGACGGCAACAACAAAAAATGGCAATTTTATCTTGTCATTTATCATTACTTTCTACCGTAAATTCTCTGATAGGATCCATGTGAAGTTATGTGACCTCGGCAATTTTCATATTTCATCTTGCCTGCTCTATGATGTTTCATTAGCTTTAAATAATTATAATTACAGAAGATGAGGCTTTGCGTATATCAACGCAATCAAAGTTAAGTGTGTAATTAAATTGATTATCTTGAATCTAAGATATTGTTTCTGGGGTTAGATAGTACAGTTTAAAAGTGGTACGTTTGTATTATATGTGCCGAAAGACTTTCCAAAGAAAACTTAGTCGTATTTTAATAGTGAACGTATGGCGTTCAAATAGTTCCATTGGCACAAAGCCAGCTAGTTACCACTTGGACTAGTTAGGGGGAATTTACCAGATTAATCTCGGCATTTACATTTACACACGTATGCAAATCGTATTACAGAAGCCTATAGATCAAGCCGGCATAATTTGTGGCAAATATATTCCGTCAAATTGTCAAACATTGTTTACACAAATATTTTCACATCACAAATTGAAAATGTGTTTCACAAAGGAGAAATACTAATAACAAAGTTGACGTTTGATATTAGTTTGGCAGAATAAATCGTTTATCGAATGTAATAACGTCATAACTCAATAATAAACATGCTTATATATATATATTCATTCTGTGTAGAAGAACTGTTCAACTTATTAATTACAATCAATTAAAAACATAGATTTCGAAATGTAAAGTACATAAAAAGTTGATGTAATTTTTTTAGTTATGACGGTTTTTCATATTTTGAGCGATTTAAGAGATAACAATAAATTCTGAATTATTTAAAACTGGTAAACTTCCATATGTGAATATATATCACATATAGAAGTTTACCAGTTTTAAATAATTCAGAATTTAAAATCAATTTCCATCTAGCACCATCAGTCGAAAATATTAATTATAACAATAAATGTTTCCATATTAAAATATATTTTAAATTATGATATAATATAAAAATTAATAGTTTAAAGTTTATCTTATTCTCAGATATGGGCAAATGAAAGAATTTATTTTGATATATACCAAAAAATAGTCATTGAACCCGTATTTCAAAATCATATTTGCTTAAACAATCATTATTTTCAATGATTTTACTAATCTACAACAAGAAAATATATTTGTTGATAACTATTTTCATTGTCATTATAAAGACTAAATATTTAGCTTATTGTACCTACCATAAATAATATCATTATTCAAGTCATCTATAAACACACATAGTCGTACCACAAAAATCCTAATTAAACTGATAAACACAATTTGCAAAAATGTAGGATGTGTTTCATGCACAAGTATTTTTTGTGTCTACTCAAAAAATGGAGCATTTGAATTCGCTCTGCAAATAGAGGATATACTTTATATCGAACTTTATACTATATATGAAAATATCGTGATGGATTAATGCATTTTTATATGGATCTGTCTAATAATAATATAATATATTTAAATACGTATCTCTCCATATATTTTGATTTGATGTTTTGTATTTGTCCAAACCGGCTGTAAATCCTGATGAATTTCTTAGGTGAAATATAATATTTTTCTTTACATTATAATTAATATCGAAAGTCAATTTTTCACGTATGTTACAATAAACTTTGTTTCATAAAATATATTATTAATAATTTATAAAGTAGTCCCATTTACTATATCATTTATTTTAACATTATTTTGTAAGCGTACAGAATACAGATCATCTAGACATGGTGTAGCTAAAAAATGGATATCACGAGCGTTGGACAATGAGTTTTTGCACGTTTCTAAGTGTATAAATCTACTACTTGTTCGTTTTGTGTTTTGTGCGTATATTTTTTGCGAGAAAATGTATTTTTTATGTCACGTAGTGATTAATGTATATTCGCGATCAAAAACTTTCATTTCGACGCAAAAAAAACTTACTTAATATTTTCTGCGACCTCTGTGTTTGTTTATTTTTGAATTATGATCAAAATTGGTGCGACTGCCTACTCAAATAATCAAAATATGAAATATGACTGTGTTTTAAAAATGTACAAAGAAAATTTCGGTACTCCTGTAAATGCTTTACGTAAAAACAAATGGTGCATAATATCACTTATCCCCGATAAATATTTCCATGATTCATTTAAAAGAATAAATTTACCAATTAAAATTCAAATTCATCAAGATAGCTTAGTAAAGTATTTTAAAATTGACAAATGGGCCTAATTCTTCTATATTATATATGAATCCTTCCTCACATATTTACTAAATTGAATTATAACTTAATTGAAAACTATTTATGTCTAATTATGCACACCCATTTATTAAATTTAACTACAAATTTCATATATTTTTTTCCAGCATCAATGGATTCCTGGTTTCCTTAATATATATATGGTGCCTCTATATGGTAGAGTATCATGGCATCCAACAAAAACTGTATGGTAAGCTTTAAGAAAGGATGCCTTCGCGGAATATTGGAGGCGAGGTGGTATTACTTCATTAAAACACGGAGATAAGGATCGGACGGAGTACTCTCCTGTCACTTTAAAAGTCATGCAGAGTCGCTGGAACTGGCTAGGGTATATAATGCGAGTACCTTCAGAAAGTTTTTTTCTTCCAACGAGTAAGATTCTCTCGTTGGACGCATAGGACGTACTTGGCGCAATTAAGAGATGTTGGCATGACTTGGCGGGTGATAGAGATTCCTGAAAGCGGCACATATCAGCCATATGATCCATATACAGAGGAGACATGGGGGAAAATGTTTGTTACGAAACATTACTCAACAAAGTTTTAACGTTTTTCTCTGAAATGGATTCCATATTTTAAAATATTTTTGGATTATTGGGTATTAAACAAAATCGTAAATTCGGAAAAGTTTTAATATTTTTTTTATCGGAAATTTCTATGTGTACAAAATATTTTATAGCCCCATTAAGTCGAAGTGTGATATTTGATTTTCATAAAAAAATTATGTACAACATTTGAAGAGGTAAGCGTCCGTTTTAGATTGTTTTATTCGATGTTATTCGCCGGTACATTTAATATTAAATTGTTTTGTGGATCACGTCGGGTGATAAAAATACGGGTAACCGAAATGAAGGCTTCCAACTTAACGACGCTTCCACCTTTTTTTATTTCAATCCGCGAGGCAGCCTGGGAAATTTATGTTTTTATCTGTGCCAGAGCTGCACACGCAATATTCTAAGTATCCGCATTCCACGGTATTACAAGTTATATTACCTATATCTGCTTACACATACATATACTTACACCTTCATAGATATATTTGTAATTAAATTTGATAAGTTATGGTAGATATAAATCTCGTGTTCCCGGTTAGCGTAGTTGTTGGCGTGCGCGCCTAGTAATCCGGGGAATGCGGGTTTGATTCTTCGTCTGTTGGATTTTAGAAAATCAAAAATCACTTTGGGAAAAAACATGATATAAAAAAAGATATAAATACTCATTTTGCATAGTTCTATCAATATATCACAAGATGAACTGACATTTTACATTTTCCACCATTCAGAATGTTTACCATTTTAAGGTGTTTTTTTTTACAATTTCCGCCGGTTGTTCGATTGTATACCTTTCCATAGTTTAACCCCAACGTTTAATAATGACTTAAATAAAAAAATTCTACTCTTTTTTAAATTTAAAATATCGTCTCATTTTGAGACACCCATAAATGTTATCAAAGTATGAAAAAAAAACTGCCACAATAAGTCTTCTCACTGTGGAAAATACAAATACTCCATTTCCTGTGCGATTATGTATAGTATTATGCTCCAATTTCAAAACGGCCACGTTTTTGTGTGTATGAATGGAATAAAATTAGTGGGATACTGAGCTGATTGATGAACGCGCATGTTTTAGTACCAAATGAAACAGTTTCTGGATTCAAATCGCAGCTAATATATTTTTTTAATTCAAAAAGCCAAGACTGGATTCTCAATGTATTTGACAATTTATGGATAGACGCTTGTAGAGTTTTATATGCTTTACTTTTAGAGTAGACATGGCTTAAAACACATGACATATTATAATTTCAGTTTGCGATATTTGAATTTAATAAAAAATACAGCTAAGAATAGAATTGAGATCAATAACGACTGCAAACGACGTTTTAAAATTTTGATTGTTAATTATTCTACCTTTCTTATTTACACTATCAATTGTATCAAATACAATTACTGACTCCTAATTCATATAAACATGTTTTTTCTCTTAAGACCTACATACTCCTTATTATCGTAGTATCAGTATCAAAGAACTGGGATCATAAATTAACCTTTTTAATTTCAATGAAAATACGTAATAAATTATTTTATTAGGTTCTCGCATAATTCGCGTATAATTACTATCGATCACATAATATTTTTACTACTAGATACAATATTATTAAAAATATAAATAATTTATATTGTGAAATATAAATAGAAACTTATATAAGTTTCTCCTTTTTAAAGGTTAGTGAAATATCATATAATTGCACTTTATTCTTATTTTGTTTCCACCTTAAAAATATAACTGTGGGCAATTCTCAAAATAGTGTCAAGTATCATTTTAACCTCTGCCTTCCTTTTGGAGTACACTCATCTCGTGCTGTGAAGAAGGACATGGTTTCTTTTAATATAACCTCTGTATTGTGAAAATGATATTTTTTATAAATTCTCGGTAAGGATATTTTATAAAGAAATGGAAACATTTTTATTACATTTGATATATTTGTAGAAAAAAAATAATAAAAACAGTTTTCCCATTTCAAACAGCTGATTGGATACGCTCACATAACCCATTAACTATCTACCTAATAATGCATTGAAGATTTTTTATTAATGTATCTCAACCTCTTCGAATATTGCATTAATGTTTTTTTTTCACGATAAATATATAATTTAAATATTTTGGCATAATATTAATAGAACTGTGCTTAACTTAACTGTGTTTTATAAAAATAAACACTCCATTCCTAATAATAAAAACTGGCATCATAGGTAATACGAAATAAAAAATTAACAATACAAATAGTTTAAACTACACTCTTTTTTTACACGATTTCGAAATAGCACGGTGCTACGTCCACCATTTTTGTTGTTTAAATCCATTAAACCCGAAAATTTAAAAAGAAATATTACACAAGCTCTTGATATCTCAAGTATTAGCGATGTCGTACCAAATATTCTTAAACGGGTTCTTCTATTATCTTGTATGAGTGAATAATCAACGTATATATTTTTTAATAAAATTCAAATACAATAAATTACTATAAATTTTACATTTTGATATTCATTGATTTTTATACAAGGATCTACCCACCACAATTTTAACGTAGTATCACGTGAATATATTCACCGTGTAAAAAAGAGTCCAATGAACAAACATTATACATATCCATAGAAAAAGAAACATTTTGTTTTATATGGAAAATTATTTTTAACTATGAACTATTAAAAATTACAAACTTCCGCATTAGAGATTATTATTTACGGCAGATGATTCGTTATATTGTATTTTAAAAGCTTTTATTTAGTTTAATTTGTCAATGTTAAATATAGTATACACGGATAATGTGTAATATTATACATGCATTGAGAAAATTTAAAAAAATATTATTGATTGTGTGAATCCGTAAAAAAGTTTGATTTTTCGTTCACTTGGTGAAAATCAATGTTTTTATAGAATTGATTGTAGCTTCGTTTAATATAATACAAGTCTGAGTCAAATTGTTGTATTATTAACATTTCATCAAGTTCAGCAAGCCGATAAAACGTATAATAGACATACATATTAAAAATGTGTAATTTATAGGAGTTACAAGAGATTTTTATGTGAGTAGAAATTATATTTGAAAAATATATCTTTTAAATGATTCAATATATAGTAATATTTCCTACTAAGTCATCGTATTTTTATAAGCTTTTATTTAGTTCTGCTTTCAATGTTCCTGCCCTCTTATTA
>JAGVSQ010002427.1:12894-24732 GCA_022683975.1 Rhyacophila evoluta | reverse complement strand
TTTCAATAAAATAAAAATATTTTTATATTATTGGTTACTTAATCACACTATAGTAAAGTCGTCCAGGACTTGGGTCTTTGGTAATTGCCGCTTTGGGAAGTGATGTCCAGCTCAGTTTCTGGTCATCATTCCGTTGATCATGATGTTGGCGAGGGCGTTCCGTCTCTTCCTCCAGGCTCCCATGCCCTGGGAGTGGTACTGAAGCTGCTGGCACCACTGCTTTGTTCTGGCGCTATCCTCAGCCTAGAATAAATATTAAATTAATAAACAAGTTAAAACACGATACAACTTGTTTAATAAATATGAGAGAAGATAGATTTTTAAATATTAAGATAAGAATATACTGTTAAACAAATTAAATTACACCAATGGAATTATTATTTACATGATAGAACTCAAAAAAACCATAAGTATAATAAATATTAAAGATATATATTAATTTATTATTTTGCGGATAAGTTTTGTGAAAGGCTTTTTCGAATATTACACCATTATCAAAATTATTATGTAGTGTAACACACACTTTTATCATAATGAATAATTTTCACTGAATCTTAATAGAATTATATTATTAAGATAACATATTAATTAATTATTTCGCATATGCTAAATAAGTTTTTGATTTAGCGCTTAAATTTAGCGTTTAAATTTAGATCGTTTGGATCCGAAAAGTTGTGTGGCAAAACATAAATCAAGACAACATTTATTCGTACGAATAAACGTATTTTTCAAGAC
Source organism: Rhyacophila evoluta (assembly GCA_022683975.1). NCBI lineage: Eukaryota > Metazoa > Arthropoda > Insecta > Trichoptera > Rhyacophilidae > Rhyacophila > Rhyacophila evoluta. Next base: position 23,997 of record JAGVSQ010002427.1, on the reverse strand, counting down.
AATTCTTTCTAAAGAATTTACTAGTATAGGATAAAGATTTTATCTCACAATACGTCAATACTTTTACTAAATTTTATCTTTTTGATATAAACATATTTTTTTAACAAAATATATAAATGAAGTAACACCGAAAAACTTGATGACAAAAAATCACGAAAACGTTCTCTTTAAATAATAAATTGATGAAGTACCATACTTATACATTTATTGTAATTTCAAATTCTAGTATCTCATGAAATTTTATGAATATTTATCTCAATTTTCGACAAAATTTGGACTAAAATAAATTATTTTAAAATTACTGTTTTAAACTTTTTTAAAATAGTACAGTTTGTTATACTTGATAAAAAATTTCGTATGGCATTGATGAAGTTTTGCGGGATATTATTTGAGGTATTTTGTAAATGAATAATCCAAATACATAATTAATTATTTTCAATCAGTTATGTTAAATTAATTATTTTTACTATAAACGAATTTCGGAATGTACACGAAATATGTTAATTCAAGTATAACATCAATATTTCACGAAGAATAAAACAATGAGACGCTGTCAGAATAACGAATTTCGGACTTCCGCTACATTGTTAACAAGAACAAAGTTTTCGTAGGAAATGCATCAATGAACAAACGCCTGTAAGCAAACGGATAGGCAAACATTATACCATCAATAATGATTGGCTTGCATTCAACGTAGCTTGAAGGCGTTTGAGCGTTCGCGGGATGCTTGGTAAACGTTCCTTCCTATTCATCTGTATGTACTCGTATTTTGGTATATAATATTTTATTTCCATGGCAAACTGACAATGCCCTACTTACTTGACTTCCAGTGGGTCGAAGATTCTTTTGTTCACATATAATATAAAAATATAGATTATAAAAAGAAAACAAACACATGTTTATATTCAATAAAACTTGTTCACTTATTTTTGAAGTTTTTCTAAAGCTAAGTTTCTTTGATGTATTTTAAGGCATCAAAAAATGATCAATAATAATGTTGCAATGGTTCTGTTTTTTTTTAAATAAATTCACTCCACTCACAAATAGCCTAATTTTTAATGATTTTTTTTAAATGATACCATTAATTGTTTTTAGTTGATTCAAGTGTTTGGAAAATACAAAAAGCAACTTATCCCTCAGTCTTCTCATGCAGTGGTATCGCTTATGTGTGATAGAGAAACTTCAAATATGATTCTAAATCGATTTTACAAAACAAATTGTTTTCTGAGGGAAACTACCATTCCATTCGTTCAAGATGTTAGATTGTCTAGAAGAGATACGTATAAGAAATATTCCGTAAACGAAACAATATACACAACGTTAATTTAAAATTATCTAATTTTAATAGAAATCAGATGTAAATTTAAAATGTGTAGTATTTTATTAAATTTATTTTTAGTAAATAAGAGGAAAATAGATGTGATGATATTTTTCCTATTACATAGCTTCCGGTTTCAAGATATATATTGGCTTTATACCATACATGATATGAAATACGTATAGTCTTTACGTCCAACAATTACCATCTGATCAAATTGAAAACACTGATGTGAAAGTAGGAAAAATACAAATATCCGTTTCCTGTCCCAATTCAAATAAATCGAAAAGGCAACACATATGTCATCTATTTGAAAGAACTTAATCTTACATAATAATAATACCATGACAAATTGTAGGAAGTCATACCTTGAAGATAAACGTGTCTTTGGAGACGATTTCCTGCAGCTCGAAATAGTCGTCCCAGTCACCATCAGCAGCCGCCACGACGCACCTGTCGAGGTAGAGAGGCTCTCTCAGCAAGGCTGCTCTTCCACCTTTCTCCCTGACTAAGAGAAGACTTGCTTCTCTTACTCCGGTGTTTCGTGGGAAACGAGGACCACCGCGACCTTCGCCTGGCTTGTACGAAGCGGTTGGCTGAAAATATAATATTTATTTCAATAAAAATTAAAACAAATCATATATACCGGCTCTACATAATTTTCAATTACCCCATCGTCAAGTAATATTACACAAATGTTTAATATGGCACAAATGATATCAGGTTAAGTGGCGAGTCTAAAATCTGTGTTAGCTTAGCAGATCTAACCTTTAAGCATTGAATGATTTCAAAAACGAAAACTTTATTAGCAATATCAATACTTCTAGATATTTTTCTTGTTATATATCACTTATTATTTTTATTTAAGTATTCAGTTGATATTTTTTTATGAAACAATTTTATTTTTCTACTTACTTTTCCATTTGTAACAAGCAGTGCATTAATCGGTGATAATTTAATCGTTCTCCCCTTTCTCCAATTATTGTCATTAGGCTGCGTGAATAACAGTTTTCCCTCCATTGCAAACCTGAAACACCGAGTATAAAGTCTACATCAAACTAAGAAATAAACATGGATCATCCTGAATTCATCAATACGTCCAAGAACATTCATACAAAAAGGGTTACCAATGAAATAATTGTTTATTACAGGATTACAAATAAACATACATATTTAATTATAAAAAGTAATTTAGTTTTTTTGTGTATGAAATTACTTCTAATTCATATAAATTGAAATATAACTAGATATTTGTGCTTCTCATAAAAAAAATATTGACTTAAAGCTTAGCGAAAGAATTTAGAAATAATACACATTTAATTTACATTACACAGTGAGATGATAAACTAATATTGTTTCTATTGTTGATTTGTCATGAAAGCAATGTATTATATATTTAAAGTAAAATACAAAATTTGTTTATATTTTAAGATAAATCCAATCTTAACTGATTTTTTTTTAAATTTCTGACTGTATCAACAATCAATAAGCTAGAGATTTCATTATGTTAAATGGTACAATATTAATATATTGAATAATCATATCGAATTAATATTTTACATTTTCCAAGTCTTTCAGAAGTTTGCGATTAAAATATTGTTTAAGCAGTCTATTTTTGAGTGCTGAGTACGAAACGTATAACGGAGCTTCTCATTAGAAATTGATTTTTTATTTATCTTTATTCAATGGTGTCCCACTATTCACTAAATCAAACGGATATATTAATATTATTAGATATGGCATACGAATAAATTAAAAAATCAAATATTAAATAAATTATGTATTACCTTGCTTCATCATGGTTCCACTCTAAAACATCGACAGCCATCTTCCTCAGCTTAATGTTAATCATATCCGCTTCCGATCCTCCTCTCCTTCCGGCACCTCCAGCACCTGTTCCGCTCGATATTCTGCGCCACAGTCTCAATGAGGTCACGTCTTTTGCCTCAGAATTCATGTGGCTAAGGTGGAGTTCTACTCTCTGTTGAGCCTGCCGAAGGAGATCTCTGCCTTCGACATGTGGAGGCGTCACTTTAAAGAGACGAGAGAGCAGCAACGGATATTTTGTGACTCTTTGGACTGGAACCTGAAAATTTAGATTAACGTTATAGTTGTAGTATTTTAAGAAAAATATAATACATATGATATACACCACTTGTATCCAATCAAAAATAGGATATTTAAATATTCTGTAATAAGTATATTATATTCATTGTTGAAACAATCCACTGAAAAGCAATTAAAATATAATATATTATTATATTCATATTAAGAAGTTATTTCTGAGTTTGTCTTTATTTTTTCTGATCTTTTCTTCCCGACTGAAAAACGATGTTCTCTACATACCATTAAGAAAGAGTTGAGATTCATTCTTCTCAGAACAGCATTTTCCATCTGTGAAACTTTGAGGAATATCCTGAGAAGCTCTTTTTCTTTCTCCAAACTGGACAGCAATAATGAAGCACTCCCTTGACGAACACAATATGATGAAAAGGCATGAAGCATCGGAGCTGACTCCAGCATAAGTTTCCCGATATTCACCGTCAGCAAGTCCTAAAAATAAAAAATGTTGACTTAATTGCATACTCTTCCATATTAGAAAAAATATTAATAAAAAATTATGTTACGAAAATATTAATATTTGCATTATTAAACTTACAAGATAATTTTGTAAATCGATGATTTAACAATTTTCAAAAATTGTCCTTTATTAACATAATTATTTTTGAAATCATGAGTAAAACAAGCAAGATTTTGGATTTCTATGAAACATTATCGTATATTTCCAGAATAAGTAATTTCCAATATGCCGCAAATGTAACACATTCAGATCTACATGTTATTATGGTTGTATTTTTTAGGAAATTTATATTATCATGAAATGTGTATAAAAAAATATAACCAATACTATTTCGCAACTTAAGAAAATCGTCAATAATATTATATCTATCAATATATTTTTTTACTTTTGAAATATTGTAATTTATTTTTTATTGATGATTGAATGTAATAGATTTTTAATATGAAATAATACATAAAGAAAAAACAGTTTTTTTTATCCAAAACCAAACTCCTAAAAATCGAAATTTTCGAGAAAAGAAAACATTAAATCAAAATTTAGATTTCACATTATAGTTAATAAATCAATGTATAAGAACTAAATCGGATTATTAGTCATAATGCTATAACGACTTATCGGCCATGTATTCAAATCGGTTTTAGAAAATTTTGCATGTCAAGGTTCAGTCCAACAATCGATATGACAACATTTAACATTTATAACAAAAACAAAAAAAACTTTTCACGAACCTCGCATTTATTCGAGTATATTTAATTTTTAAATTTCAATCATACGAAGGACATTACGGTCATAAATTACGCTCGTATTCCATATAGTAACAACTTGATAGCGGTTTGTCCAAAAACAATAAACTACTTCAAAGAACTATAAAAGAAGGCTTAATTTCAAACGACACTGATTCGGATTCCGTAACTGAAAAAAATCTATACGTTTTAAACATGTATTTATATTTAGTACTTTACTATTTCAAGATAGATCTGAATTTAGTAGGGTAATACATCTTCAATATGTGGCGTGACAGATGTATACTTCACCAAAAGTAAGAAGAATTCTTTACATAGAAAAACACAAATTTTCTTGTCGCTGACCAGTTTCACAGCCGTGTCGGTTTTCATTTTCTGTACGTCGACCCTAAGCTTAGTACATATATCAGGTCACCCAATCAAAATCTTTCTCGATATACTTTTGTTCTCACTTGATACCTCTGTCAACAATTTATCATTCAAATAACTTTGTTTATTAAACACACGAGAGTGAAATCTTGAAAAACTGCGATGGAAAACTACTGCCGTTGAAGGGCGTATCACATTCAATATGCTACGATAAGCCCCTGAAAAATGCATCACGATTTTAACACCACGGCATACTTTCCTATTGAAAATGTGTATATGTCATAGATGGTGGAGAGGAAAGCAAGTTTTAATTTGATATTTTAAAAATATATATTATATATATATCGAATTTTGAATACTAACCTTTTTTATGATATATCTCGTATATTTTTTTATGATAATTTAGTTTTTAATTTAATAACAATGAGCAGAGTGAATGAAAGTGAGAGAGACATGACAATTTCGCGTTCTAAATATATTATTTATAGTTATAAATTAAAGTTTTTCAAAAAAAAAAAAAAAAAAACAGTTTTAAGCTGGGATACGAGTATGTACTCAATATAACGGACTTTGGCTACTCGTACAGCGAACAAATTTCCGTAAAGCAGTAAAAGCGTAAAATAATTGAAAGAATTTGTGTAATGATTGAGACATAGATTAGGAAGAGTTAATAGTTTCTGGATTTTTCTTTTATATCGAACAATACAGGATAATGCTGGAGAAGACGAATCTGAAGAAAGAGAAGTAGATGAAGATGACTCTAGACCTCACAATTTAATAATACATGATGTTATGGTCTGGGAAAATGACGATGGAAGCTCAAACACAAATGCAACAGTGAATAGCATTGGATCTACTAATACGTATCAACTATTCAACGGATAATGAAGTTCAAATTTATTTTTGTAAAATGAATTTAGAAAACCCATTTTTACACAACTAACTTTCGGCTTTTTGGCTCACTAGCATACATCGAAGTTCCACTCTATTAATACTCTGCCTCGCTTAATAATTTAATCCACATATATATTATCTTATATATAGATGCCTAAAAAAGAAACTATGGCTTAGTGTTATAATTTCAAAGTCACGCTTGTCACGACATCAAAAGGACTTGCCCAAGCTAAGATAACAATAATTTGATATGACAATTGAAGTTATTATTTTGACCTTGCCAAAGAGATTGTGACGAATAATGACTGCACGAAGAAATCAAGAGCGTTCGTGTTTTTGCCACACGCATACTGAAACGGAACAAAACAATAACGCACACTTAGGCACTGGCTTTGTAAGATAAAATAATTATCTAAATAATATTCTTACATTCGTAAATATTATATAAAACTTAGAAAATAGATAAAATATTTTCTAGTATAAAAAGCATTTATGGTGAATTGCTTTACCACTTGACTTTGTGTGGGATAGATTCAAACTTATTCTATATTCAAATGAATTCTTTCCATTTTTTAGTTACAAATTTATTTATATACTTGGCGTTATACAATATTTTTCGTCTCTTGTTTATCACGATGATGATATTTAAAGTTGAAAGTAGTACAGCTGACCTAAAAATGGCAAAATGACATGTGCAAAATCGGCATTGCTATTTGAAGCTTTTGGGAAGAACTTTTGTAACATACAGACACATACATGTATTTTCTATTTTATAGTATGGGTCAGTGCTCCGCAACCACTGTGCCGCGATACGTTTCTGGCAATGCCATGGCGTATGTCTTCAATATCAGAAATACATTAAATAAACCATTTCTAGAAACATTAGAAAAAGTCGCGAAAGTTAAAAGATTACGGAGGATTGGTATAGATTACAGGATCAGAACTAGCGTGAGATTTAGACTAACTAAGAGAGCTTGTTAGATAACATATGAAAGTCGGTGCAGAAAGTTGTGAGCTCCATTCCCAAATATGTATATATATATATATATATTTATTAAAATATCCAGGACTGAATTCCTATTAATTTAAACGGTTGGCTGATAACTAAGTCTCGCAAAAAAAAAAACAATTTACCATGAAAATTCTTCGAATTCTGGAGGTCCACATACTTTAAATTAATATTTATTTTAAAATTGAGGAGAATACATATACACAATCTGAGACCTATTCACATAAATGGTTTTCAACAAAGAACATTAACAACTGAATGATAATTTTTTTTGATATCGGGATTTGAGCCCGCAATCTCTAGGGCCAAATGCCCGTTATTAATTCGACCATCAAGACGACTGATGATCATGAAATATGACCATTCCCAACAGTATTGATGAAAACCTCATTTTTACTTTTAAATATACTTACTATATTTTTATGTATTGAGCGTCGTAATTAATAAGTTAAACGCTTGTTAGCATTTCTCACTGCTATCACAAACAACGATATATCATCGTTTAGCATTCAAAAAGCCAAAACAAATTGTAAACTTATATAATGTTCATATTTGATTAAAAAACCATTAAGTGAGAAGATGGTAATTGTTTTTAACTATCACCGTCTGACAAGAGATGGCATCGCACGCGACCATGCGTACTTAGATGGATAATAGTAGCATTGTGTCGAATTTACAAACTACGATGAAAAAATTAAACATAAAAAATGGACGCGAATCAAGTGAAAGTTGTATGAAAATTATCGTGATGCATGATTTAAAAATTAGATTTTAACAATCTGACAAGATTGATTATGGTATTTTCATTATAATACTGGTTGTACAGATCAAATTTGTTTGATAATTTACTGTCTTTTTTCCATCAAGCTAATTTCTAAAGCAGACAAGTACGATGTGAAAATATTTCGACTGCTAATTCAGTCTATTCTTTATATTTGGTCAAAAATATTGAGATAATTATGGTATTGTTATAATATACAGCAAATGATATACGTAGTAAAATTAGTTTGAGTTAGATTGTGTAGTTTTTAATATTTGTTTAGAAATAAGTAATAAATTCACGATTCAAGTTCATTTAAAAAATAATAATTGCCTTGAAACAAACCCCAGACCGCTGGCAGAATGCGTTTATACCAAGTCAAAAATGAAAGTCTCCATCAGAATAGGAGCACAAGAATAAAATAAAATACACTTGGAACTATTTCCATAAAACAAAAAAATTAAAACAAAACAAAAGTAGTAAGCATACACTAATAAAATTAGAAATATTTAAATACGTTTTTCTCAAAACTATGCAATTCTGACGTAATTTAAATCAAATGTATTATAACGGTATATCTCGTGAGCTGAATGTAACAATAAATAAAATTTAAAACTATAGATACTAACTCCATAATAAGATATTTAAAATTACGTTAGCTATTACATTAATTGCGTGACATATTATTGTAAAATATACAATTCGAAGTAAATTGATTATTTTACTCTTCGCATAGTTTCGTTATATAGATATCTCTTTCTTTTTGTTGCATACATAAATATAAAATACACTTTATGATTTTTTATGTGCATTAATAATTTCTGTGGTCACTATTTTTAAAAACATACCATCAATATGCTCTTCCGGACAATAATTGCGAAAAAATTCAAATGTAAAACGAATGCATAAATTAAGCCTACATACAACACATACTCAATCTGAAGTATAAATAATTTTGAATAGTATTATATTGTAGTATCGTTGGTGTTGACGAACGCGTGAGCTTTAGTACTTTAAGGTCACGGGATCAAATCGCGAAGCTGCATAAGACTGAACCACCAAATGGATTGAGAGATTAGTGGATTATCAATCATTTTAAGAAAAACTGTGATCAAAAATCTCTTTCAAGATAACTGTTCGCATGATAGAGATCCATTTGCTCTAATTTTGAAACGGCCATAGCTTAAAAAAATATTTTCAAACATAAAAATACAATACGCATTTGATTTATCTACACAGCAAACAGCAATAATTATTTAAATATTCAAATGGAAAATAAATTATCACTTTTACATATCTTTTGTACTTTCGCGGGAGGATAAGAAAATTGGCGAAATTATCCAACCTCTTGAAGACAAAATAAATTGTTTTTCGAATATTACACGTTGCATGCTTCGAAACAAAACAATGATTGTGATTAAATTTCATTGAAAACAAGATTTGGCAGCACGCAACATCAATTACCGAAATAATAAACAACGGCCACCATCTTCAACAAGTAGTTTAATCTCTCCAATATTCCGTGTTGTATGTTCGAAAATGTTGATTCACCACATTTTTTTTTAATCATAACATTTTTCATACTTCGAATACGCATTACTTAGGTATACCAATAATACAACATTTTTTTGTTATGTGGTATTAGTTATTGTAGTAATGTATTATATTTACATTAAACTAGATTTATTACCCGCCTTGGTCCGGAATACTTTCAATCTCATTGTTTATTCAGATTAATTTCATTCCTCCTGATTTCACAGATTTATTTAAATTTTTGGCTTTGTAAACAGTATTTCAAGGTTCCTATCGATTATGCTATGAGCTATGGTGATGCTTAATATTAAAATTAAAACAGTTGATTTATAGATGGCAGTTTAAATAACATGTGAAAAATTCATGTTGCTACTTGCTTTCCCCTCCACCGCTTGGCACATCTCCACACCCGTTATGCGGGCGTATACCGCGGGGTAACTAAAATGAGGCGCTCTTTATGCGTGCCAGAAGTATCTTGTCAGGAACAGCTTCCCAAGACCTTGGTTAGCGTGCACTAGAATCTACCTGATTCCTATTCTAACTGATTATACCCTGTTATTATCTAATCTTGTCGAGAAGAGACCTTCTTGTTCGCCGTAAGATTTTGTAAATATGTAAAAAAAACTACAAAATTATCATTCGTAGAAATCAAGTCGCAATGGCCGACCGGTACGACAAATAATCGAACCGACTTGAGAAGCTCTTTCCTTTCAATCGACATATGGGGACACTCCCAGAGGATGTGATTTTTGCCACTATTCTCCGTTTGAAAATAGTTCCCGTAAAAGACTGGCAACAGGGGTGTATTTTGTTTTATATATATTGTTAATTTTTACTGCTGAAACAATAATTGTCGGTACTGAAAATAAATGATAGAATTCCGAGATACTTAATTACAATATTATATACTCAATCGAATTTAAGAAAATGATATTCTTACAAGTGAATAGCAATAATTAGTTTCATCTATTGAGATATTTTTCGATAACTTTTGTATTGAACTAATAGTATGTATCATAAAATTTATATAAAAAAAAGTATATATAGGTATTGTATTATCATGTTTCCTGTGTTAAAGGCCTATTACACTACACAATTTTAAGGCACCCTTACCCATACTAAGTGCGGTGTAATAAGCGTTAAGCACTTAAATTACAAACAAGAAACCACGCCCACTCTGCAGTAAGAGCACTTAATATTGTGTAGTGTAATAGCCCTTTTACTACGTTTTTAGTTATGCATTGCATGACTAATTATTATCGACCAACATGTTTTTTAGTCCGCTTACCAATCATAAATCGCGCTAAATCGAGTTTCGTATTAATTGAACGCACACTAATCGAAAGATGCCTGTATCGCTCATCCCTAATTTGTATTTATATTAATATTTAATAATTAATCAGTATATCTATGGGCAATTAATAAACGTAATCGAAATCTCAAAAAATTAAATTATGTTCATTTACGTGCTCAATTTGGATCGCAATTTAAATTCTAATTTTAGTATAATTCCAAATTTAAAATATGATCATGTAATAAATTAAATTAGTTTTGTCCGAAACTCTACTGAGTGTAGCATAAATTGGTGAAATAAATTGTTCCGTAGGCAATAATATCGCGAGTAAATCAGTAACGTTGTTTAAAACACCACATGTTACTTTGAATTAATGTTAACGGAAATTAGTGTGTTCGCCAAATTTTCGTGGACCTTTAAAATACTCGTACACCCATACAAGGGTATTGACCACAGACATGTGCCATATATTAATTTGTCTGGCCTGTGATATAATATTTTTAGAATTCCGAAACTAATACGATTTAAAACATTATATAATATCACGAAATAAGACAACAAACATATTAATATATGTGTCGTCCTTATTTATTTTATTTTTC
>JAGVSQ010002427.1:0-12884 GCA_022683975.1 Rhyacophila evoluta | reverse complement strand
TTTATGAAAAATAATAGAATTATAATAATATTATATTTTCTGAATTTAAAATCAAAGTCGAAAATAAAGTGAGAAAAAAAATATATGGCACAATTAAGTTCCTCTTATGACGTGCGCCTTTTGATGCTGGAGGTTGTAGGCTTGAATCTAACAGCTTCTGTACATTAAAAATAATGAAGATACCAAACTGGATAGATCAATGAAGACTAATGGGTATTGGAAGTTGTGTGTTTAAATCTAGCAGCCTTTATAAGGCGTTTTAAAATTCAAAAATTTAGCACTAGATATCTATTGAATTTATAAGTGTGCTGACAACCAATTATTCTAAAAAACAATTTGTCTATTGTGTAGATTCATATGCTCTGTAGAAAGAACACGATTAAAAACATTAAAAATGAGAACATGGACGAAACACTCAAATCATGTTATTATATTAAAACCTCAATGAGTATTTACTTATATGCCGATATAATTTTAAATATCGTTGACAATATTGCAGGAACACGTATCTTGATTTTCTATTTAAGTCACCTTGTAAAGTATTGTTTTTTTGTTTGTAATTACTTGTATTATTAGTACGTTTTTGCGTTAACATGTTCAAATTATGTGTTTATGCAAACATTTGCCAATAACACTATAGATTACAAAAAAAAAACTATCCTTTACAAAGTAATTTAAATCAAAAAATCAAGATATATGTTCCTGCAATATTGGCGACGATGTATGAATTTTCGGTTTTTTTTTTCTACAAAATTGAACCTCTTTTATCGTATCATACATTTTTATAATAAATGTAATCGAGCCATAATCCAAATAGAGCAGACATTCACTTTATAATAAACGAACCGCATTTCAAATGCACAAAGGCTATTGATACAGAATGTCGATTTTACATAACGACGTACAATATTTATTTAGTTCTACACCAAGCCACATTGTCAACTAATTATAATTATTAAAATTAATGTTGTAATTAATAATATAATGTTGAAATAAAAATCGAAATTATTTGCAATTTATTTTCAACTTTTTATACCATTATTTTGATCGACAAGGAAATAAAAATATTGTATTTAGCCAAGTATTGAAAAAGGTTTGTATTAATAGGCCGAATAGAATAAATTTCTATAAAAAATGTGTATCTATTTAAGATAAATCCCGGTAATTAAGCATGTAAACATATACAAATCAGTGTTTTTAGCTCCGCCAAACAAACTATAATACTTCGAAATACTCGGTTATAAAAATTACAAATATTTTTAACCGATTTAAAATACGATGAACGGGTGTGGATTTTTTCTGCTAACTAGACATCCAGGATTCATATTACAATCAAGTTTCTACCGTATTTCATTACAAAAAATCGGTTCATGACCTGAAAGTGGACGCCAAACTGTTCGACGGCGCCGCACCGGCCTTGAGACGAATATATAGTTCCTTTCTATCAAACTTGATTCAACGCACTCCTTCTGTTACGTATCTTGTTATTTACAAGAGGCTTTATGAACCTAAGGGGAATTACGACCTTTGTCAAAAAACCACAACAAACTTTGATGGCAGACCAAGGCTGTTTCGCTAATTAACAAGCGTCTATTAATTAGAGATGATAAACCGACTTTGGAACGATTGGTCAGAATAATATAACTTGAAACGGTTCGCTTTAATTATTATTATTGTTAATCGCATGTCCGAAACAGTAGACGTTACAAATTTCATCTGAAATTGAAATATAAAAATAAAAATGAAAAAAAAAAAAAATTTAAAATAAAAAATCGACTGTAAAACAAAAAAAAGGACTAAATCTGCACAAAACAAGACACAAATACGTTTATGTAATGATTTCGAGCCGGTCAAAATATTAAATATAAAACAATCTTTAAGTTCACGAATACTTACACTGGAGATTTATTGACCCAACCTTATGTTAATTTAATGATTCATTTAATAAAAATTAATGTGGTATTAGTCCATTTCCCTAGTCGGAAATATCACTGGCCATTCTTTTTTCAAACTTAAATCTAAATTTATATAATAATTCATCATTTACAGGTTACATCTGCTTGATAGAGTTATAAACATATATTGTGATTATTGAAAAAATCTATTTTGAAAAACTGAGGGTTACATCCTTTTCTCTTTCTTAAATTGATATTCAATATCGTTCTACACATATTTACTACAATATATGAGTACTTTATTTGTCATAAATACTGATTTATTAAATGATTCACCATCTATCTTTTTTGTCTTTACACCCAACTTTAAGTAGGCGTATGATGTGATACTTTATTTGATAGGAATATCCCAGGAGTTAATGTAATTTACCCAAGACATGTGTTACCATACATACATCATCTAACGTCAAAAATAAAATCAAGTATACAATAATATTTATCGATTTCATAATGTAAAGAGATCATCACGCTTATCATATTTATTACAATGCCAAAAATTTGTGTCGTCCTTGTGGCAACCAGGTTGGATTGCCTGATGGGTCTAACAGTTGAGTAATTCTACCCGTTCATTCATGGATAGTCATCGAGGATATTATAATATAAGCATCCTGCTTTGAACAATCACATGGAAATTTTTAAGCCCCATTACTGAAGTGATCATCACCATTCTCCGTAGACCAATATGTACCATTCAGATTGGACATGATTAACATTTCAATAATTTCAAAATAAAATAATTTATTTCATTTACTGTATTATTTTGTATTATTTCGCCACAAAAATAAAATAAATGGAACTGCGGTGAAAATGAACCTGCGTTTTAATAATTTTGCCAACAGTTAGATTTCAAATGCTTTATTTCTTAATGCATATATTGACTAAGTCATCGATACGTTTAGTTATGTGAAACAATTGAAGAGAGCCTATACTTACAGCGTCTGGCCTACATTTTGTCGATCTTTAAGATATTTATTAATGCTCTGTAAAAAGTTTTCAAAAACTACTCAACGATGGTGTAAGAATGTGAAACTAAGGTAACCATAGATTATTTTTTAGTAAATTTTTATTCATTTAATTTTTCAAAAGTTTTTTCCAAGTATTGCATAAATATAAACATGTAAGTAAATCAGTAATTTCATGACGAAAATACGAAATCTTATTTGTCTTATACTTGCCCTTATAATAGAAATTATTTCGAGCCATAAACCCACATCTTTATCTATATTTCCCGCTCTTGCTAAAAATACACAATCCCGCTAAAATCATTTAATACAATATTCTTATTTTCATTAATTTAGTAATTTCTGTGTTCGTGGTTGAAAAATTAATTACGCAGATAAAATACGTATTGATAAAATATATAATTAGACACACAACGCGGTATAAATTTCTTTCGTAAGCTCATATTATAACCTGGTAGTTTCCATTCCAAGTGAATGCGATATTTTAGGGATTTCAGCTTTTGGGGATTTAATTATTCAGTTTATTTGACAATACGTAATCCAAATGAAGTCTTGCACTATATTTGGAACTAATTTTTATGTTTCCGTAGTATTTCTCTCAAAATTTCTTCACACGAGTGTAGAAATTAATACGATTCATACCCAGAGCGTATATGGTAATAATAAATATAGCAGTATGATTTCTCTTGTCAAATTGAAAATTTTAAATTAATCTGGGAATATTATTTTTCCAATGTAAAACATTGGAAGCTTATTAACATGATGTATTAAATGAATGCATTTATCGTTTCGAGCTAACATCAAGATAACTTAACTGCGTGATATGTCAAGCATCACACTTCGCTACTAAACTTCAAAACTAAGCATCAACTAAAATATCGCTAATTGATTGATTGACACTCTAACAAAATACGTACCTAATGGTTACCCTACTATAGATAAATTGTTTTTTGAAGTCACGACATTGTATCATTATGATGAAACTAAAGGCCGTTAGAGGACGCACCAGAAAATTCTAATCATTACTTAACCATAATGCAAATACTTGTTTTGCAACACTAACATCATTATTAAGTGCAGAAGACTTTATGCACTTTATAAAAAAAACTTTCAAATGTAAATAGTAAGTTTTCTGATATAATATCTGGTAAGAACATTTTAATTTAATTTACATTAATTCGTTTTGTAAATCATACATGTATCAGTATAGTTACACATAAATTAATTATGAAAATGACTGCAATAATGCAAGTTACAAAATAATATTTCTTCAAATTCCACAAAATAAAAAATAGTAACATCAAATAAATACATCACTCGATTATAAAAATGTGTAATGTAATACATTATTAAAACGCGTGTACAATTTTAATTTCCGTGAGTTATTACAGGACTAACATATTTTTAAGACTAAAATATTTTTTTATTATTGTTTAATGTTTAATAGATACTTCACTTTATTGAAATTTTAACTGTCATGGTTGCCACATTAATGCCGTTAAGTCAGGGTAAAATTAATCGAATATTAATTAAAATACCCATCAGTTAATATATGGCAAATATAGTCAGTATAAATCACGTAGAACAGGCGAGTACTGATCCCAAGTCTTATGGGAGCATAAAAAATCAGGACATGAATACTAAGCAAGTTTTTTTTATTTGACAGCCTGTGTCGATATAATTCTTTGAGCTGTATATTCATACGCTCTAAATATAAATGTTTCAAGAAAATACAAAATAAATTAAGAAATCTGCATAGTTTTATGTGCAGTTTTATTAAATAATTTGCCACGAATTCGGTAAGCTTATTTCACTCGTAATTGTTTTATAGTATAACGCAATGCTACAGCCGCAAAGTTTGTCGGAGCGTATAGAATTGCGCACTTGAATCACGACTTTGACTTACATAAAATAATCAACATTACAAACTCTATTTCAACACACTTGGATTATCGATAATCAATCTACAAGGACAGACCAACTTTGGGTAAATGTTTTTTTAGTCTGTTATCCTGTGACGGCGCCTCGTAACGGAAGAAGTTATTAATCAGCTGTTTGCTAAGCTTTGCTTGGTAAAGGTGTAATTATTTACGGGTTAGTTGTGAGATTAATACACTTGATTTATTTGAGTATTTTACACATCTTTAATACGAGTATGTTATACGACCACTGATTCTAAATATAACTTGTTATTAGGTGACTAGTTGTTATAACGAAACCATACTTTGGTTTCTAAATGTATAAATAAGTTCTCATAAAAAATTGTTGGCAATATAATGCAACATGTTTTTTTATAAATCTTTCATATGTAACGCTGAACATAAGATAGTTTGCATTACATGACAACCTTACATTTAATATGGCCCGTCATTTTTTGGTGATTTTATATATTATATGTACTTCATTTACCTATAACTGTTTTTTTCTGGTTTCCTTTAAAGACGTTTTTCTAATACCAGAGTGAGATTTGGGATATGAGACACAAGTCAGTCTTAAAATTATTTATACTGCATTTAATTTAAATTTAATGAATTGATCTTCACTGTTTACCTAATTACATGTAAACCATGTTTCGCAGGTAACCATGATGCATAGTAAAAATCCCAAAAGACAAACGCGATAAATATCAATTATGAATAGTGGGTTTTTTTTAATGAATTGACGCATATAAATAAGTTCACATATTAAAATATGAAGTGCAGCAAAATTTATATACCCTCGTTTATATAAATAATTATATAAATTATGTAAATTATATAAATTAAATAAATAATCTCGTATTTAAAGTTGATTTCATTTTATTTATCGATATTTTAAACTACTTTAAATACTATATTTACTAGCAATTTTTTGACACTCACTATTTTCATTAATTTACATCGTGTTAATTACATATCACAGCAAACAACGAATAACTCAGTAAATGATCGAATGCACGCAGTTAATTTGATTTATTACACAACTCTATATTTATTCGTGTACAGTCGTATTAATTTGAGTATCGTTTAATAATTTCAATAAGTCAAAACATGGATAAAGCTTTCATGTATATAGAAAGGTTTATGTTACTAATTTGAGAAACACAATCAAAATTAGGCATTCAAGTTTTTATAAAAGGTGCCTACTCAAAGTAAGCCAACACAAAAACTATTGATACATAGCTGTCAGCAATTAAGCTTTCTGAAGATTTATTAACTGCGGTGCTTGCAAGCTCTAATGATTCTTTCAGGCAATCTTATTGAAGCTATTAACGTTACAAATTACTGCAAATTAGTATTGAGTGGTTTGACTTGACCGAAATTTATACATATATTTTTTTGCTTATATTTGATATCCGCCGTATTTAAAAAAATGACAATGATGGATCCCTTTTGGTTATTATCGTTATTTTAATGCGTATTTTCTGTTATTACGTTTTGGTTACTATCTTTGAGTTAAGCACTTTTATACAGCATAGTGGAAATATTGTATATTGAACTATGTACACAGTATTTTATGGGAAACCTACTGTGTCCCAGATATTAATCAGATAGGCAATAACATACCATTAGATAGTGCCATACATATTATATTAATGATAGATATGTAGAAAAAAAGTAATAAAGATTTTTTTGAGTTGGCTCAAATGTACTGCAATTTCTCTCTATTATAAGACGTTAGTCATTAATCGAACCTTTAGTAACTTTTAGAAGATTTGTATTTTCCATTATATAATGAGAGAAAAAATATTTAGAAATGATTGTCAATTAATTATTAATTGGTTACACTTACTAAATTTTGAAAATAGTATAAAATAAAAACGTATGCAACATCGGTTGAATGCATGCATATAGATATTTCAAAATAGTCACAAAAAATATTGAAATTTTCAACTTTTGACAAAAGAAATATGATTTTTTTAAGTGAACATTCAAAATTAAATTAAGGAAAAATCAAAGCTTTTAAAAGTTTACATGCCAACCCAATTCTTTTTTAGAAGCATGCACGTAATGTTTCGTTACAATTTTTAAATTCATATGGATTAAATCAGTGATTTTAGAAAAGTATTTCTATGTTGTATACGTATTTTTCTCTGTATTCATTTTGGTAACCAATTAATATATACGCACGCCTTAGTGCACATCCATCGGTATTCGAGTACCGCAATTGCATAATGATTTTTAAAATTCAAAGTTATTAAATAAATGAATATCCAATAGGTTGCATGATTGGCTGACCATCAATCCACGTGAAAAACAAATATGTTTTACAAAAATTCATTGTTCCGTAAACAATGTATGCTTTACATTAATTTAGACTATTGGCTTGGAGCAAAAACATTTTTAATACACTTCCGTTGACTGATTTTTATTGTTTCATACGGTATAATTGATTTATGTTACAAAAATGGTGAAATTAAATATTATAAAAATAAATAAATACGCTGAAAGTCAAATAAAAGGAATTCCCTTTTTATTTAAAAGCCTTATTTTATTAAAGCTTATGATATATCATTTTGAATTGAAAATAAAAGTTAATGATAAACAGTATTATATTTAAAAGAAGTTTGGTTATAAAGCAAAATATTTCTCCCACGTTGAACATTTTTTGCTTATGCAGCACTGATATTAAAATTGAATTTTAGATTATGAAAAGTCAAAGAAATCCGCGTATTTATCCAGAAATCCACATGTAAATACAGCATTTAATATTGACACTTTAAAGACTAGACAAGAACGAATATTTTACTAAGATCAGCGTTTTCTTTATTAATTTTTTACTGTTTTTAGAAGTCTTCGTCTATGGCGTGGGATTCAGTATTTTTTTATGTATTTGTGTACAGCTTGTCACATGGAATGTTTTACAATAGTATGCAAATTATTTATTGTCTTTCGTCTTAGATATTTAGATATATATATATCGACTGTAGAAAGAAAAAAGGATGTTTTATGTAATGAATCACGTAATTCATGTTTTATCCAAAATGTGACCATATGTGTCGTTTTTATGTAGCCTGTTCCGTTGTCTCCCAGTATAGCTTCGGAACGGAAATAAGCTCCGTTTTGAGGAAAAAATAAATGCTTCCGTTAAACATAATTAAAAATGCAAAAAACGATAAATTTTAATATCATAATTAAGACACATTAAACAAAAAAAAAACATATTCTTACTTAGATAGCAGTGTTTACCTATTAATCGACATTTTTTCGTAAATACAATTTAAATATTGTACCTTTATTATAAAATCTACATATAATATTTAGATATAATAAATAAAAAATCATCTCATCTATCAAAAAATTCATTTTATTTTTGGTAAATTCACTTGATTGTTCAATAGATAATAGACATGTTTGTAAGAGATTTTCAATTTGTATTGTCAAATTTCAAGGCTGGTTGACCTTTATGTAATAATTATTTCAAAATATAATTAAAGAAACATAATTGTTTGTTATCACGTTTTGACATTTAAAATTATACTTATTGCAATATCATGTGTTAAAGTAACGATCAATTTTAACTTAAATCATTATAATGTAACATTACTGTAAGCAGTTATCATTACTTGAAAAACATATTGGACACTTATATATCCGAATATATTTCTATGAACTTTTAAAAGTTCATATCATACTTTCCGTTACACATGTCGAGACATGGCTAAGCTATAAAGCTTTTGAGGGGTAAACCTTGTTTTTCCGATGGGATTTTTCTTCAAAACGCTTTTCGAAAGCGTATCTTAAAAGTTCAAGTTGTTTGAAAAAGTTTCGGTTGTAACGTCCCATGGCAATTCACCCTGAAGTAGCTAAAAGGGATATTATATAAAAAGGTGTTTAACGTTCTCATTTTATTTTTGTACAACCTGTTATTTGTTCATTTCAAACGGAAAAACCTAATTTTTTTGCATTATTTAATTATCAATTCTATTTGGAGTATTTATATATTTTTTTGCCTTTTCCGTTCTAAAATAGATCATATGGAGCGTAATATTATAAAGATTAACACTCCGTAAATGGAGGATATATATGGATCATGTAAATGATCAAGCCTTATTTTTATTTTTAGTATTTTATTGTTGTGACATTCATTCTGTTTGAATTAAAACTCAATAAAAAAATTATGCCAACACCGTTTTAACTATTATGTGAAACTGTTTATTTTAAAAAAAAAATTATCCAAGATATTGGATAGAAAATAATGAATCATGCAAATAATTTAACAGAATCGTGTATATATATAATGTTAAAAAGTGCAAGAAATAATAAACAAAAAAATCACATCATCGCTTTACAAAATAATAGATTTTCCCTGAATAAAAATTAAAGCCGCAACTGAAATTTCCTTTGCTAAACTTATTTAATTCTTTTAATTTTAATTCAATACGATTAATTATCCAATGTGCATTGTTTTTGTTCGCCCTTTTAACAATCCCCATGATAAACAAGTTTTACACTTTAAAATAAAAGACAATTGGTATTCCAGATATTCGTAAGAAAGATTAACATTTTCAACAGTATCTAAAAAAGCTGAGCTCTCATTTACACCACACGTATGTCAGAAAAATGGGTGGGCGGCGAAACAAAGATCTTCGCAAACTTTTAAATTACAGAACAAAAATGCCCAAGAGAAAGTCAATTAAACATTTTCCAAGTAGCCTCAAGAAAAAAGGTTTTAAAAGTCTTTGAATCAAATATAAAAACTTAGTCCGTTTTGTTTTTTATTAATACATTTTCACGATAAAAAATTTAATACACGCTCCGGAATATGTATTAAAGAATTATCAGTATTATGTGTGGTAAATATTTCTTCCTGTATATAAATAAGTTAAGAGGTAATATATTATTATCTATATTACAATACAATTACAGACAAATACTGAATTTAAGACTTCCCGGTAGCCGAGCAAGCGCGCCCCGTATCCGGGGAATGCGAGTTTGATTCACACATCATGTAGATTTTTAAAAATCTTAAAATTTAGGACTTGATTTCACATTGGGTTGAAAAATTGTCTGAAAGCAAATTTTCTTGAAAAATTACATTGATTACTATTGAATTTATTGCCTGTAAAAAAATCATCAAGATAAAACAGGATTTTTCACTAGTTTGTCAATCGTTTTTGACATCCGTCTGATCGTAATATAATTTTAATGCCAAATATATAAAATATGCGAAACAAAACCACAATATTTTATGAAAATAATAACAATAAAATTTTAGTTTTATCCCACTTTAGCTTTTTTAGAACGAAATTTTTCGAAGTTTAAAAAAGAACATAGTAGAGACAATTAAATATCGTAGATGAATAGTCTGAAGAACAAAATATTTCTTCATTTTTTATTGGTATGGGCTATACACTCAAAAAGTAATTCAAACATTTTTTTAACACATAACAAAACGGGTCAGATTGTTAATTCCCATAAATTTGTTTGTTCGACAGCAAAATCACGTAATATCGATCTCCGTAAAATATTGCTACAGTGTATATAACACAGCCAAGAGTTTTCTAGAGCGCGACACTTAAACCCGTTCTTTAAAAAAAATCTTACCAATTACTGGAACATAGAGTTTTATTCGAAATCGATACGGCAGCTAAAATTTCCGCCATTCGTTAAACTGGTCTCACCGCAGAAGTGTAAAGTCATATAATAAATCGTGAAATAATATCCTAATGATAATTTACTTCACGCTGGGATCGAATTTATTAGTGAAATCTGTAAAGAGGCAGTTTTTGATAAAATGTCTGAGAAAATTGGCCGCCGGTCGATCGAATCGAATTTTTAATTTTGAAGAACTTTAAAAACGTCAAATTCCGTTGAATAACCATTAGTCTACTTTTTGTGCAATACATAACACCGCTTACTGTTTTAATATCAGATACAAAACAAGCATTTATTTAAATTTAATTAACACTTTTTATTTTCCTTTCGGAATAAATATTTTGTTAAATTAATTAAATATGTTTAAAATAAATACATAAAAATTCAACATTTTCAAATCGTATGTTTCTCACAATTGAAATAGGTTATCTGTTACACATTTTAGATCGTAAAGTTTAAACCTTGTAAATGCATAAAATCGACGTTTTGTTTATATTTAAATGCAAGACATCGATGTCTAAATCAGAGAATGATCAGTTAGCCACCTATCATAATAAAATAGCATATGTTTCTTCTGTGCATACATTGTGTTTCTCAGAAATATGTCTTTTAATTTTATAATAATGAAAGTACTTTAACGTATATTTAAATACAGGATATTTAGTAGGCAGAGCTGATAACAAATCTTCATGATCAATAATCGATCAATATAAATATAATATTTACATTTGGAAATCCACATACCATGCATGCCTTAAAGAGGACATGGTTATTTTTACAACCCTATCTGTTTCAAACTTAAAGCACATGAATGTCCACAAAGCAATGACTTACTTTGACAATTTGACTACGAGAATTAGTTATCAATCAAATTTTCTAGCCATTTGTCATCTAGTGCTACACAATTAAATATAAAAAATCTTTATGCTATTGTGGTACTCAAATCCAACACTTATGACATCAAAGCACGCACGCTTATCAATCAACTACCAGTAGGATGACTATACATTATTAATCAAGTATAGTTTTACTTAATTTTTTTGTGATAAAACAGTTTATATAAAAAATATTAAATTTTATAATATTGCTTATATTTTATATACCATGTTTGCTCCCCAACATGGAGTATATGGATCTACACGGTGTGAAGATATCCACTCCAAAAGAAGAGTATATGGATTTTCCCAATTATATAGTTCAATATTATATACTACCAAAATACAATAATACTGTAAAGAACATTATAAAACTTATACTGTTAATCTAAGATGGTATAATATATCTTCTTTAAGTTTAAATGGTGGTTACTTAATGATCTGAAACCTACAGCTTGAGAAAAATAAAAAAGCTTACACAAACAAGAAGCTTTCTGTTAAAATCCAACGATCCATAAAATGGAATAGGGCAAATAAAAAATATTACTAACCTAATTTATTTATAATTCCAATTTAACAAAATAAATGTAGGTTAAACTATTAAAATACTTAAGCGAGTTTACGTTTTTTTATTTAATTAATGAGTTAAGAAATGAAAGAGAGCGGCATTTAATGAAGAATACCATTCAATAGCTTGATTGGATTCGAGATATTTTAGAAATAAAAAAGAAATTAAATCATTGACCACCTACTGACTGTACTTCTGAACTAGCTTACGTTGATTTTAATCTATTAATTATTTTAAACGTTTTAAAATAACTTGTGTATAATTGACTCTATTTAACAACGTTAATAAGTGTCAAATATACATAAAACATATATCAAATAGTAACGACTCTACCGCCTTATGCTAAGCATATATTCAGAACACAATACTAAAAGTTATATACACATAAATTTACTCTATTAATACACCATAACAATTTAAATGTAGCAGTACCAACTCCCCTTTAGTATACGTTTTAATTTCTTATCGTCAATTTTCAGCAGTACTACGAGAGAGATCTACATATTTACTTCTTAATTATTTCATCAAAAGGCCTTCAAAATTTAAAAAAAAGCACTCATCGCAGTTTAAACATTTTTGTTCATTGCAGCCAACAAACAGTACTTCAAATTAGTATAGGCGTATTTCATATACATAGCTTGTATTATAATTTAATTGTGTAATATACGTTAACTTTATATGGTAGTTTTTAAATATATTATCATAATTCTATGGAAGGCTGAGATTTTGATTTTAAAAAGTACTAGTATAAGTTATGCGATATTATTTGTTGAACAAGCAGTCACATTCTTTAAGTTGAAAAAATATCAATAGTATCAACTAGTATAAATGATAAAGAGTATACGTTTCAACTGGATCCTGAATAATTTAAAATAAAACTGAATAAAATAGACAGAAAATCAAAAATTTGTTCAGAATTCTGCCATAACTCCATGCTGCTTGACATT
>JAGVSQ010002426.1:0-23439 GCA_022683975.1 Rhyacophila evoluta | reverse complement strand
GTTTATGTATTTTTTATTGTGTATCTAAATAAAAAATATATAAATTTTTTGTAAAATTTATGATTTTTTAATTCAATATTTCCATTTTTTTGTTGGTATTCTTTTCTATTTGTAATTTTGTATTTCCCAATTTTTTTTAATCTGAAAATGAAACATTGAATAATGGTAAATAAAACACAAATAATTCATTTTTGCTGCATGCATATAAGTATAGAATTTTATTTTTTGTTTTTTTTCTTTTCACATATCACTTATGATTATAATAATTAGGATTTTTTACAAGACAGTGTCCTCTCTTCCGATACACACTTTACTGATAAGGAAATAACTTACAACCTTTGCCGCTCGGACATCCATTTCTCTCATTGACTATTTCTATTGACATTTCTTTTTGTGAAACCTCAGGCACATTTTTAAATAATTTCTATATCCCAAGTGGCACGCGACTGCGTTTATTGCGCCATAATAATACTTTATTATTCATTTGATATTTGCTCATGTTTTGCTTAATAAAAAATGACTGATTTATATTAATTCTTATCCTATATATTATTACATTATGCGATCAAATCGAGGACGGGTTTGACCTTTCGAGATATCTTCACATTCTAATATGTCCGACTATCGTTAAGTAATGAAAATTTCTTGTCAGGCAAAAACCCTACCCCGCAGTGGCAAAATCGATTCCAATATACATACACGAGCTACTCACATTCATTAGAAATTCAATACACTTTTCAATATAAAAACTATACTGAATTAAGAATTGATAAAATTAATATACTGGCAAAAGTAATTTGGAGTTTATCCTTCTAATTCAAAAGCTACTAACGAAAAATTACAGGACGCTGGGAGCGCCGGTTGATAAGGTAACATTTTGTAAAAGTTAGCTCCGCTAATACACCAAGGAGACACTAATCCTGACCTTAAATACTAACTGTTCTACAATGACATATACTTACAATTATAGGCAACTTAATTTCATTTAGGCACTAATAACTTCCAGTGTTTCATTTGAATATTTCATTATTTGTCTTATAAATATAATATTATCTCGATTGTGTCTGTTTCTTATATAAATTCAGTAAAAATTGCTTATTTCGAAAAATTAAAATTGGTTGATATATAAAAACTGCCTAATGTGTATGTCAAGTGTGTTAACGTAATTAGCCTTCCATTATCGTTAATTTAAATATGAATGGACAACAAATCATATGTGATAAATTAAAATTTCCAAGTAACATCATAACAGGTCAATTCCTACAATTGAGCTTTAACTACTCATTATACACCGAAACACTGATAAAAAGTTTTACAATTTCTTACTGTTGTCACGCGTAATAAGCCAATACAATATGAAATTAGTCCCACTATCTGCAATATATGACGTTACTAAGAAATTATAATTTTGCACATTACTAGCCAGCCATTGAAAATTTATTTGAATAAAATTATGCAAAATTCGATTTACATTTTCAATAAAACGCAATATAACATTTGTTAAAGATTGAACTCTTTAAAAGATTGCCCGTTCACAGTATATAATATATATTGTGTAAAAATTTAAACTCTGATATTTTTTTTTATAAATTTAAAACATGTTGAAGCAATATTTTATCGACAGGCATTTTTGTACAAAAATTACTTCTTATTTGTTTATATTCCGATTATAATATAATATATATTCTTCAAAGTGTGCCACGATAGGAAAATACTATTTATAATATTATAATACATATACATATATATTTATGATAATAATATATTTGCTAAGTACGTATATATTAGTTGTAGCGAATTCAGTTGGCACTGGTTATAGAGGAGATGCTTGTAAGGAAAACAGTGCCACCTGGGATATAAGTTTTGCATTTTAAATTATTGTTCACAACTCAAAAGTATCATTTGGATTTCATAATCTTCCATAATTGATATCAAAATAATTTCAAACATCACTCCCATGCCCCGGGGTCGTCTCACAAGCCCCCGGCATATTAGATCAATGTACCTAGATTTTAAATTTTTACTTGAAAAATTTGAACATTTGATAATTTAGAATGTCACATTTTTATAGTTTGTAATTTTATTCCGAAAACAAAAATTATAATGAAAAACGTAACTATATTTTTATAATGCAAACATAACTTTATGTACACTGTGCTGTGAGTGTTACATGATTATAATAATAGTAATACATACATATATATACATATATAAAAATAGAAACAACACAAAAATAATTGCAAAATAAATAATTTCAGTTTAACTTTAAGATTAATGAGTTTGGCAAGTGATTGAGAAAAACGTACAATTCTCTCTGATATAATCGATCCTCTTGGTTTATGGAAGACAATGTTCATTAATCGAAAGAAAACAATAAATAGAAGTACGTAAAATTGTTCAATGCTTTTAGAATGCTATATATATATATATATGTCTGTACCATTACATGATTTGGTAAGACGTTCCACAATGTATTCCGTTAAAAATGGCCAAAAGTGTATATCCAGAGAATAAAAGAGTGAATAAAAAAATCAATTATTAGAAGTTATTATGTAATCGCAATAAATTATCGCCAAAAATCAAGAGGATATAAATACAATAATAATTTACTAATACGACTGATTTTGTAAATTTTCAAAATGTATTTTTAATACATAAGAGATCAACTCAGAAAGTGCTAACTGACCCCTGCATTATGCTTAAATAACGCACGGGAATACACTATGGGTAAATATAAAAATTATTATTTGTTCAACAATAATATTTAAAAAAAAATAAAGGTTTTCATCGTTGATCCACAAAATGAAAAATATTTTTGAAAATTAACCCTCATTTAACCTAAGCGAATAAAAAATATATTACAACAGAATGTTTGTTTAAACAAAAAAAAAAATGAGTCATGGTATTTTTTTATCATTGGCATTGAAAGTAACAATTCGGTTTTAATAAAATTCTGACTTTCAAATTCCGAAACAATAAAAATGAATTTTTTACATTAAGATAAAATATAACAAATTAAAATAATTTAAAAATGACACTTCTTAGTGACTCCATCCTTGGAAAGATGGCCTCAGTTATTTTGATAAAACACATTTTATGTACAAAAAAGCATAAACATAGTAATAATGCTTAACAGTTCTGGTAAATTTATTTGAGCATCGTTTTTAAGGATTATCGTGATTAAGAAATTACAGAATTTGATCAACAAGAATAATATATTAAACTGATCACAAAAGTTGAAATAGTCACTTTTCAAACTTCAGTTATACATGTATATTTGAAAGATTTCAATTCTACAATAATTCATAATTAAACACAATTAGAGTGAGTGGCCTCGAAGTAATATTCATATAATTAAGACAATACGGTAACAACATTGGCCAAGATGCACACTTAACCCATTGGCCACAAGATTTTCAATAAACTTTTAAGAATTTTGAATGTTTATACATTTTTTAGTTAATAATAATAATATTGACTTGACTTCTGAATGCACTGAAAGCAACAAGCAACATATTGAAGAAATGTTAAAAGTAATTTAATAAAACTGATATTCTCTTAATGATAAAAATGATATTTTGCCTGCCATGAGATTTTTGATATCATCGACATGTTCCAAAACTCCTATTTGTGAAAGACTAAAATGAGAAGCGTCATCTTGAGATAAGTTTAAGATTTATAATTTTTAAAAAAAGTTGTGTGCTTTGTATTTTGTCTAATGGAAGAATACAATTGATGGATGATTTTGCAATGTTTACAGTTGTAGTCACATTTCTCAATATACATGGAGATAATGAAGCATCAGACTTTTCCACGAGTCTTATACTTCTTGTATAAAAGTAGAAAATCGCAGCAGATGACGTATCTGTGAGATAATAATTAAAAATTATTTACAGAAAAAATTAAAATTGAGAAAAATTAAAAATTATTAACGGAATACTATGATTTTAATAATATCACGAGTGAAATCGGCGGAGTAACACAATTCCAGTTATATGTAAAGTTTTCGAGGCGGCACATTCAGTCAACAAATGTTAATGTAAAGTAGTAGAATTGAAAATTTCCAAACATTATCTATTAACTACATTTGACTAATAATTAATTCACGCTACGCATTTAGACTTGTGCAACAGTTAAAAAACATTATTTTTAGCAAAAGACTGAGCTAAACATGAGCATATATAGACATAACAATAATTTCTCTAAAACCCTGTGAAGAGGGCATCATATTATCGTATTGAAGGCAACAGGTATTGCACAATGTTCGGTTTACATCTGTAACACACTCACATTCTTACGACTCTAATAGAATTCTCAAAATAATAAAAAAAAATTACATATATATACTTATATATACATAAGAACATTGTCAAATATATATATGAGCCAATACACATCTTAATCAAATATCACAAAAAAGACGGCATTTAAAATTATTTACATATTTATAATACATAGTACATATAGAAGTAATAAAACAATGGAATAATTCATTGGCCTGTAGATATGAGCATATTTGATATCATACGAACATATATATTGGTGTCATTCAGGTTAAAACTCGTTGACTATGAAGTTTTGTAATTATTCAAAAGATCTATTAGAGCCTTCGAAAAGGGCTTTTAGATCTGATCAATCAATGAATGTATGTTTGATCGTGAGTTATTGCGTTTTGCCTGAATAAAAGCAATAATATATGTTTATATATATTTTGTAATATTTTTATACAATGAGAATTCTAATAAGTCTTTGAAGTGAAATAATCACAAAGATAACTACAATGGAGAGTAAAAAAATATTAAAAACAAAACAGATTCACATGATGAAATAGTTGATACGATTTTGTAACAATACAGTGATGATTAATGAACGCACAGTGTACACTACGGCTCCCTCGGAGGAATGCGAACGCAGCGCGGGGCACGCCCGAGGAAACCTGTTCTCTCAGACGGCGGCCATCGCAGGAGAACATTCGTACAATAAAAAGCGATTACACATTCCCGCGACTAACTCTAATATATATAATCCGATCTTTTTGTTGGCTTTTCATAGTATTTTTTAAAACTTTTTTTTTTAAATGTAATTTTAAATGAATCAAAAGTAATAATCAATCAATTATCGTGAAACAAATAAAAGTAATAATAATAATAATAAGATGGCAACCGACTGACGACGGGCGTCGGCCGATCGCACCTCTGTCATACACGCTTGCACGACCTAGCCGTTGACTAAAATATTTTTTTCTTATAAGTAACTTAAATAATAGTAATAGTAATATTTATTACGAAGCCTAAGTCAGAATTCATAGCGTAAGTCGGCGACGAGCGGGGGAGGTTGTTATTGCGATGACGCGACCCCGTACCGCGCCCTCGCACACATATTCATATAAATATATCTATAACAATTTCATGTTACGCCCACTAACTATATCCTACGTAGGAACGCGGTTAGTCCATATTTAACAGAAGCGATACAACATGTCTTTCCCTACCATATTTAAATACTATTTATGGTGATTGTTATTTTCCATCTTGTTAAAATGTTTATTTCTATCACCATGATTACCATGTGAGCCCTCTTCACCCTCTAAAAAGATACCTTTAATGTCTTATGTGAGAGGGCATATCACGCAAGAATTTCTACGCTTCTGCAGTTATTACCCACCGCGTCCCGACGATACTGTAGTATATCATTTAACTCACAAGTTGTCAATCAAAATGTCTTCTTTTACTACATTATTCATTGTCCGATAAATATGAGCGAAAAAACGCGACCGCCACAAATTAAAATATCAGATCTCTCACCGAATGGAATTGAAAAAAAATAGTCAAACGACAGTCCAATACAAACTGACACCATGTGTTTACAAAACCTTTCGAGTGATTGAATGGTGACATTTTTTAATTATTGCTTTTCGATTCCAAAGTTCAGAGACTGTCTCAGAGATTACTATTTGCCACTACTTATCTGAAAAGCAGCATGGACATTTTAGAGTGATCAAGTAATATCAATCACTTTTCTCTGAGAATACAAAAATTTAATATCATTTAAACATTACAATGCTGAATAATCGCGGTGTAAGTACATCGATTGGTAAGAAATCGTTTATCGTGTGCACACTACATAAAATTAATTTTACTCGTATTTCATACAATTCGTAACCCTATCGACAGGTTTTCGGCCTGTTCTAAGGAATGTCGGTAATGAGCGCGGGTCGTCTTCCTCATGGGGCGTTCTCAACATCCCACTCGGCAAACGTATTTACAAGCTATATGCGCAAGCCACAGTATATTGATAAAATAAGCGAATTTACAAACCTGGTTTGGCAGATTTAGAAAGATTCATTATCATAAAAGCAAGCGATCGATGATCTAAAACAAATGACAAAATGATCACTAGTGAATTTCGTTACGATAAAAATTTATCGTCGATGTAAAAAGCTTTCAACCGACACATTTATTATCTTATAATTTGATATAAAACTAAAAAAACAGTACATACTAAGCATAATTATTCCTCACTTTGAAATACAGAAGTGGAATTTGGTATACTTTTGCAATTTAATATGATCTGATGTGTCAACGAATGAAATTATAAGAAACTATTTCTGCCAAAATACTGGATACGAAGGAACACAAAAAGATAAAGTTTTATTACAATGAATAGGTTTTTATGAATTTCACTGAGAATGAGATAATTCTCAAAGATTTGTAAGGCTCATATTTTTGAAAGTTAGTTTGGTTTTTTTTAATATACCCAATATATTCAATTTCTTCTTGTTATATTCAATTTATATATTGTATTTCCATAACAAAGCGACCAAAATTGCGATAGTATGTAATAAAGAAAAATCAGACTACAAAAATATTTGTAATCAACAAAATGTATGGTAAAGCACTATTAACGGTGGTATAATAATAAAATCTTAACAAATGCA
This sequence comes from Rhyacophila evoluta, assembly GCA_022683975.1. Taxonomy (NCBI): domain Eukaryota; kingdom Metazoa; phylum Arthropoda; class Insecta; order Trichoptera; family Rhyacophilidae; genus Rhyacophila; species Rhyacophila evoluta. The sequence goes on along the minus strand of JAGVSQ010002426.1, from coordinate 16,502 downwards.
TCCATGAACTAATGCAGACCGCACCATAATGGCAAAAGGGGGAGGGGTTATTACAGGGAAATCATATTTCCATTCCGTCAAGTTGTCCCCGCCTCAAAACGACACATGTCATAACAACAATAAAAGATGGACGACAGATGCTATTTGAAAGCAACCGAGAACATTTATGCAGAAAGCGACCAAAGCTATGTGTTATCGAAGTTATCTAAATTAATTCAGTTGCACTGTGTGGACCTTTAAATACTGCTTAACTTACTAATTATTTGCAAACAATGACCCCATTAAATCCCTGATTTTTTTTCTTTTTTATAAGCTTTTTGTGTTTTCATTTCATTCAGTAATAGTAAAAATACGGTTTTGTTTTTTTTCTTGCAACTGAACATTTTTTTTTTTTAGAAGTTCTTCGTAATCAAAGACTTCATAAAAGTATTTTAGTTATGTAAGTATATTATAAGGCAAAGCTAGAGGGTTGATTCAACTAATTAAAAGAGAATTGAATTGAATTAACAGAAAAATTTTGAAAATGTGAAATGAGCCAAAGAATAATAACAAAATACATTGAGTATTTTTTATTTTTATCAATCTCACTTCGATTTAGAGTATGTCGGGTCTGCATATATGTGTTTGATCAATATTTTAATTTACAAAAAGAAAAAATGGTTAACAGACTTACGTGCAAGACTCTACGAGTTAACAATATAGAAGAAAACAAATGGCATATTATTTCGCATTGGACAGCAAAGTTTTTTGTCTCTGAACAACGGACGATGTTGTGGATGTATGCTCAGAGCCTATGGACCGAAATGGTATCGGGCTAATTTTACAATATATACAAATTTCTGGACTGAATTCTAAATCATGGACACGGAGATACTCAATACTCAGAAGAACCACATCTATGCTCTATACTCAGCTTATCGGACATGGATGGAGTATAAAGCTACAGTTTAATACAAATAAAATTTAATGAAAAATTTTACATGATGGTGATGAAACCATCAATCATTTATCTTCAACTGTTATTCTAGCAAAGTATTTTACCATTTTTCACACGCACGAAAGTTAATTGTAATATGAATGTTTATACTACTGATTTGATCACGCTGAGAATTCAGTATACAAACAAGCTCATTATGTGTTCATTCGCCAATGTTAGGAATGACTGTTTCTTATTTGAATTAGAAATTGCAACGAATTTCGAAAATATGTAAACATATGGCGAATTTTGCAGAATCAGAGACAATTGATTGTTGACATATTTATTTCTCAAGGCAGAGATGTTTGCTAAATTTATTGGTAACTTCTGGCCTATTATTTAGCAGTGTGTTTTAGGCAGGCTTTTACAGGCCTTTACAGAGTCAAAAATTTATATGATGAGTTATGAAAAAATCATTAAACTATTTGAAATTGACTTCATTTAAATAATAAATATAATGTAAAAATTTGGTTCTTCCATAGTATTAAGTAGACTATAAGCAACATTTTAAGAATCTTGACAGTAATTTTGATAATTTAATTAATAATAATGAAAAACACATTTTCGCAACGGAAGAGCTTAGGTAATATGGACACTAAAGGAAGTACGCATTTAAACGTCTTGGAGGGAATTAGAATTTTTTTATGAGCATTAAATTATGGTAGACAATATAATACAGACTGAGTTGAAAATATGGTGCGTTGTTGACAAATCTTCCATTAGTTTACTTATGACAGAGAACATGATGTATCATTTTTCAACTCAGTTGCATATTTATTCAATTCATAGATTCAAATTAACCATTTCACAAAACGTCGAATGATGTAGGAAAATATGTTATTTAATTGTGTTTAGAAGAATGTCCAAATTTATAGGAAAATATTTATGTTTATTTGTTATCAGCTGTTTATAAAAAGATATTTTGTTTTTGCATTTCTGTGGTAACATAGTATTGTCCGGTTTACAAGGAATTATTTATAACTGTGAGGTAATAACTCAAGAGGTAGACCACAAATGGAAATGTAAGAAAATGCTTAATTGTAAAAATAAAAATGAATATAGTGTTACTAGAGTTATGGAAATATTTAGATATGGACTTTTAGTTAAAAAATTAAAATAGACTTTTGTGAAACAGTTCATGTTGAATCTGTGAGTCAACGATGTGCCGGGCACATTAATTGAAAACAATATTGCAAATATCTCTAATCAAATTGGATGGTTCGCTCAGAGGACAGAAAAAATGGACATTTTTCAATTTTACTTGGCAAATTATTATTACAAGATAGTATAAAACTTCAAAAGGATGAATAAAGTAGCATATTTTTGAATGATGTCATCTCAAAAAAAAATATTACTGTTATAAATATTTTGAAAAAGGAATAATTTTTGAATAAAAAAGTGTATAATTAACAACGAATGATATGCAATTCTCTCTTAAAACGATCAAATTGATAGCTAATAAAATGTGAACACATATTTTTAACTAATAATATGTATGTTCTGATATATAAAAAGTGTTATGATAAAATACAAAATTTGATATGTATCACGACAATATGATTCGGAAGACCAAAAAAGGTTCAAATATGTAAAATATGGAAAATTTTGCTTCAATAATATGAATGAAGTGTAAAATTAATCTAAATGGAAGAGAAGATTTTAACAAAAAGAAAACTAATGAAAATTTACTTAAAAAAAACTGATTTAATTTGGCACAGTGAAGAGTCGAATTTTTGACAGTTCCTGAATTTAATTGAAATTTAATTTTATTTGAGAAATTATATGTTAGTCACGATGACATCCAAAATAAAAATATTTCATTCGGAGCATTTTAAAGGATGGTATATAATATGAGAATGGATGGAAGATTTATTCACCTCTAAGTCAATTGTAATGAAAAAATCTGCATGTCACGTATTGCATATTTTAAAATGTTATAGTTAGAGGACGAAAACTATATATAGCCGCATCTGCGAGACGTGGAAGCATTGGACGTTAAACTGGCTCCTCTATATTGGAGGCATCTGGCATTTCAACAAGGATACTACGTCTTAAATTGTTAAGTAACTGATATACTACATAGAAAATATATATACACAGACTGCACGGATCCATTGATCGATTCAATGTTGTGTTTCAACGCATATTATTTTTTTCATATGGCAACGAGAAATCTTCAAATAGAGATTGAGACAAATTATTAGCTAACGATTTTGTATGGATAAGTTCAATCTTAAAATAATATTTTTGTAGACGGTTGTAACTATCGATGACTAAATATAAGTCTTGTTTAACACAATAATCTGGGAAGCTTCAAAAGAAATTGGACATATATATCAGCCATTATGTCTAGAATTAGTTTATATTTCAAAATTTTCCAATGGACAGGAGTAAATACAAGGATTATAATAACAACATGCATAAAGTTTGAGTGAAATTCCTTTGAGGTATTACTTTGAAGAGAAATTTACGTCGAATATAAAAGGTATATTACACTGAGCACATAAATGTATGTCCGAATACTTTAGTATAAAGAATTTGAGTTTGATAATATTCATTGCTGTATTTTCCAGTGAAATTATATTAACTCACATTTATTTATGTAAAGAAACTAGAACCACATTATGCAGATACTTCAAATTAAATATTGTATATTTATCGATTTCTGCTAAGTTTTAGGATAAGGGTGAGGTCATCATAAACTCACAGATTCGGATAAAATAACACATACAAATTATCCATTGTCTGAAAAGATATTAACTATTTTATTTAATCCTTGTATACTTCTTCCATGAAATAAATTCAATATTTGAAAAATTCTAAGACAAAAAATGGCATTTTTACATTCCTATTATGAAAACCAGTACATATATATTTATCAAGGCATTGATATAATCAAAATGAGCCCCGTTTCAGCATGTAGTTAATTAATATACAAGTTCAATAATATTCTGCGATTGCAGTAAGAGTAATGATTAATCATGTGTATTATTAACGTTTAAAATGAGAGGTTGTTTGTATTTTCTAATAGTTGAATCTAAATATATGAAAGATAACGACTCACATACTGTCCGCTAATGAAACGAATATCTTGGAAATAGTATATTTAAACAAGTTTTAGGCACAGTTTTGTATAGAAAACATACAAGATGAATTTTATTATATACAAATATTTCTTGAGAGCTCCAGAACGATAGTATGAAATTAAACCAATAATAACACACTATCAAAAGGATTTTATAATTCACTATCATCTCCACAGTTTTAAAGCCTTCTAAGTCCATTTTATGGTATAAAATTACTTCTAAATGCAGTTTGATGAAAAATTGAATTTGTCATCATAACAAAAACTATAAAGATATTAAGTTTATCTCGAAGAATTACAGTTATCTGGACTTGGGAGGTTTCTAAAGTGAGCCGATGTAAAAAAAAGTATTACTGAAGCTAATATGAAGCACGTCGGAAAATATGCATCTGCCTAAAATAAATGTAAACGCTGTGAGAATGTTATACAATACACGAATCTCCCCACCAATATAATATATATAAATTCATTTTACGGCTAAATATATATAAAAAATTTCTACTTATATACACATACATATTTTGGTCTCCTATTGAAATATCTCGACATGGCAAAGTTAATTGACTTTGCGAAATCAAATATTATAAGTTTTATAGTCATTTGGTAACTTGAGTTATAATTCAATGTGGTTCTTTGTTTTATCTAATATAAAGGTCGATAACATTCCACCTGCGTACAAAAGAAAACGATAACATAAAACAAATGTTATTTATAATTTTTTAGCCCATTTTGATGATTTTTTTTTTAAATATTTTTAATACAATTTAATAATATAACATTTTGTTTGTAAAAATTTATCTATGTGTTTAAATATCATTTAAGGAGTTTTTCGGCACTTTTGCGATGAGAAATGAAATAATTATTCACTAACACTACTAGACTAAAACCATTTACTCTTTTGCTTTCGGCTTTCACAGTAATACAGATAAAATGATGTTGCCATATGGTAGTTATAAAAGTCCCTACCGCCTTCATAATCACGTGGATTATTAAAAGGCATATAGGGAGACTAAAAATCCCATTTGCACCGCTTTAAAAATCCAAGGCGAAAGACCAAATGGTTAGACCCTAATTTATTCTATGGACCCACGAGTAGTTAAGTATTTTTTTTTATAAAAAATTGCAAATGATTAGAAAAAAAAAACAACCTTATGACAGTATTTATATTAATATCAAATACAGTTTGATACAAAATTGCTTATGAAAGAATATATTTGCTAAAATTACTATGCTAATTTTGGTAAAATTGATTGCATGTTATGCAGTATGACAAAGTTTATATCTACTGCAGTATTGTTTCGATAAAAATAGTACCTTGAGTATGAATGGTGGCAAAATTAGCACAATAATTTGAACATTGTGAAATTATTGAAGAATTGTATTTAATAGTTTTTTTTCTTTTCAAAATACAGCAGCTTCTTAAATATTAAATATATATATTGTCACAATCAATAAAATTCGTTTGAAATATTACAAAGCCAAAAAATGTGTATGCCGAAAGATTCGATAGTTATGGCATTACGTACAATAGCAGTATTAAAAGGAATAATTAAAAAAAAAAAAAAAAAAAACACCAAAGCAATGAAAATGAGTAAAAAATCTTCTTTTTGTGAGTTGCGATAAACCTGCTTCCGTAAAAATTTGCGTACATAATTGTTACAAAATAGATAATAAATCGGACACTCGTTTCAACAGAGGGCGCCATTGAATTTCACAGCTTTCTCTTTTCATGCATACGCGCGTCCTTGTCCTTCGATTGCGTCTTCTTCGATTTTGTTCAACCTTCCCCATGCGTCCTGGCTCATTGGCTATTTGTGAATTAGACACGTTTACAATGCACCCGCAACATTCCACGCAACACAATACATCATGTCTGATTAGTATAATCTTTGTGTTCACACTTCTCTTCGATGAGGTATTGAAAATTAAAAGCACTTATGAATATGTTGTACTGATATTAGAAAAACAATTGGCAAACAAAAAACACTTAAGTTTGAGATATTGAGTCAGTTTCAGACAAAATTTCTGATCAGGAAATTGAATAATGTATTGCTTTCAGTGCAATATTTGTAATTATACGGTTTGTTTACTTTGTTTAATAATAGTAATGACTGTGAAGATAGAAAGCTCATTGTTATAAATATCTTCATCAGAGATGAGGGAATAAGAAAATGTATCATCATACCCAAAGATAAGAAAGGATGTTGGAAGTGGGCCGATTCCATATCATAATAGTAAATATTAGAATAGGTAAGAGAATATCAATTCGGCCTATTTTTTTCAGGTTAATTGAAACCTGCTGTCAGACAAATGAAATCTACTTTGTATTCAGTGAGACAATGCTGTTTTGGAATGATGTGAGTAGAAGACTGGAATTGAATTAAAAATAATATTAACAGTGAACATATTCATAGCTGTTATCCGAGAAGATAGAAACTGTCATTTGATTGTTAGCGATAAACATGATCGTATTGGTCTTTCATTGCTGCTGTGTTGCTCAGTGGGTGCTGTAGCTCTGTCAGCAGAGTATTGCAGCAGAGAGAGCGGGTGCTGGCGGCGGAGGCGGTCAAGTACAGAGAGGCGAGGGTCGCTCGGGGGGCAGGGGTCAGTAGAAGGCGAGGGACTTGGGGGTAGGGGTGGGAGGCGGAGGCGTGGCCAGGGCATTGCGGTCATCAAACTCCTTAACGAGGCCTTTAATGTGCGCCAGCTTCCCATGCAGGTAACCAAAGTGGGAAACGCTGCGCTGGTATGAGGTGTCACTTTTTGTCCTCTGGTATTCGTCCACTATCTGACACTTTATTTCCTAAAAATAGAAGTTAAGCATTAATATATATCTATTTATTTATTTACATAATTCTAAGTAATAATATGAGTAATTAATTAATGTTTTAATGAATTAAATTAAATAAACTTTAAGATTAATATGTTTTAATACTATTATATTCAATTGATTAGGTAAATACTGTGATGCCAGATTTCTATCTGAAGATGTCTAAATGGTTGCAATGAAAATTAGGATAATTACCTGTCGAATAGTTGCGTCAGTTTCCTGCAGCAGTCTCTCTTCCAGTTGTCTGAAGACCTCTCTGACGTCCTCTACCTTGGTGTACAGCAGGCAGTATTCCTTGTACTCCACAGCAAAGTCCGCTTTATACTGCCGCCTTTGCTCCTGGCTCCTTATCACCGTGTACAGCCTGAAAATAGGATAATTATAGTTTTGCGTTACGTTGTTATCCGCCTTTTTAATTTCTGGATATTTTTGAAATCTTATCTGTGTTAGCCCTTTGGTGGGCGCACCTTGACGGATCGATATATATAGAGATGCTGCAGTTCCACATGAAAGATGAGCACAGAAGAGAAGCACAAGTCTTTTACTTATTAGTCTACACAAAAGATGCAATACTCTAAAGCAGGGTTACCCAACCTTTTTAGCTTCGTGAACCGGTGAAAATAGGAGAAATATTCTGCGGATCGATAAACGCAGAAATAAGAACTTTTGTTTATTTTTTTTTTGTATGATTTATATGCAGTATTAAGTTTTAAAAATTAGTTCAAAATCTGCTGTTGCATCTTTGCTTGAATAATTGAGAACCGTAGCCTCAATGCTGTTTTGGAGAGATGAAGCGCTCTGCATTGACATTCAATTGGTTTTCTCAGCTTTGTTTTTATTTTTGAGATGGCTTCTCACATAAATAGGTAGGCAACAATGCAGATAATAATTTAATCCCTATGTAGCATAGTGATGGACAAAACTATAGGATATTCTTCTTCGATCAATATCTAAAACTGAGACAATGTTTGTATTTTATGTATGGACACCAAAGTGACATTAGAAGTCAATTCGATTAGGTTTTCTTTTTCCAAGTATTAAGTGTACATGGAGTGATGTCTCCTATGTAAAGATTATTAACCCGCAGATTGCCTTTACGAGGATGCTCATTATCGGGTTATAAGTGAATCAGGTTTATAGTTAATGCCCTAAATTGTTGATTAATAATATTAAAAATTATTTCCCGGTTTACGTCAGCAGCAAATAAAAAGCCTTCTTCTAATCTTTCAAAAGTGGAAACATTTTTGCGTTTTCCTTTTGTTTGTGACTAGTATTTACTATTATTCTTATTTTAGAAGAAGGTCAAAAGGTTTTGCTGTATATTTACACAAAAAATAGTTTTCCGAAATATAACAAAACTGTGCACAGCGAATTTAAGAAAGTTTGGGAATGACATAGTAGGCGCAGGGTGCAGGACGGTCAACAGAAGATCAAATACAACCATCATGAAAAATGCATTACCATTGCATATTACACACCGATTTATCATATACAAAACATATTTTAAGAACTAAAATACAACATGAACAGTCAACTTGCAGTGCACTTATTTTTAATGATGTTATTCTTTTGATTTTGGCATAGGGATTTTTAAAATAGGTAATCATTCACAGGCCACTAGAAATCTCAGACCGGCGGATGGGAAACCGTTCTTCAATGATGACTTTTCAATCCATTAGATTCAGAAATTCTCACTAACAACAATAGCTGATATATTCGAATTAGACAATTAAAAGGTTGATGTTGAAAACAAAACGAACTATTTATAACTGTTTTAGATACACAAACATAAAAAATTTGAACAAAACTACTTGCAGAAAATTTTGATTAACTCAACATATTGCAGGAAGACAGTCAGGTACAATTAAATTATCCTGTCACAATATGCATATTTTTCTACTATTCCTGATGGATGACAAGAATATCGTATAACATACCTAATATAATCGGGGTCGGGATCAGGATTGCTCGAAGGCAAAGCAGAAACAGGAGGGCGGGTGGTGCTATCGGGAGACTTATCTTGCACCAAACCACCCCCACCCGGATTCCCATTCACTGACGCCCCTGTCACAGCAACATTCGGGATGCACACGGGGGAGCTCCTCTCCCTCTTGCTGCCCGCCTCTCTTGACAGCGGGGAGCACGGTTTGGGCACTGAAATTGTAAAGGCTTATTGAATTACTAACAGTACCATGAACATAGCTCGACAATGTAGAAGCTGTAATCAAATAAGCATGCGGGAGAAGTACAGTTGAAAAGCTTTAAAAATTCTAGGAACCTTTATCTAAAATTGTAGATATGTTGCACCATCAAAACAAAATCTTATTACAGTAATATTTGGAACCAAGGTACAAGAACTAAAAATAGACAACTCTTTGGTTCTTGGTGGATGGATTAATGTAACTGAAATTATTAGAATAATATGGAAATATAATAAAATATTGTACTGTCACAGTCAGGGTAAGATTTTATATTATCTTTATTATTATAGAGAGTAATTTTAAGACTACTTACTGACTTTGGAAAATGAACTGAAATTCCATTATCATTTGTCAGTATGACTAGTTAAAAACCAATTTCCATCAAATACCATTGGCCAATAGTATTCAGTAATGTGTTGTTATTCTTAATTTGAGATAACTGACAACATTAACAATAATGTCATTTCTCACTGCAAATATGTATTGAATAAATAAAAAAGGTTACCTACGAGGTAAGTAGATACTGTAAATTTTAACAAAAGCCGTAATTGTAACAATAATAATTACCATAGGAAGCAGGCTCAACGGGTGGACTGCTATGGTAACCGTTGTGTTTGGTAGGAGTATCCACAAAGTTTTTGTTATTTCCAAAATTGCGGCTGTACCCATTGTCTCTTTTGCCTGAAAAATATAACATAAAATTTAACTTCAATTTGTCTACTGTTAATCCTAATTCTACTGAAATAATTTCAGTATTTTGTATTTTATTAATTTCCACATACTTTAATAAGCAAATATCAAGGTTTATGTTGATAATGATATTTTCAATTTTTAAAAGAGATAAAATTATAATATATACTTGAAAGAAATGATGAATATAGGAGAATTTAAGTAAACATTTTATCAGAAAATATAATTATGAATCCTGTCTACATGATAAGATATTATAATGATTATTAACCCTATCAAGGGTGGGTGTTTTCGTAGTGTATTACATTTTGAACATGTTAATTCATATATATGATAATATCCTGACTTTTTTGAAAATTTCTTGAGAAGTATCCGATAGTTATAGAAACTAAGGTGAAAACACGGCATACAGTTGGATGCAGAATTATCTCTATACTTCTTTAGACACAAATAGTGTTGGACGTAATACCAATAGCGTTAATACTTCTTTAAGGGTTGAAACTTACTTGGGGTGAGTAATCCAGGTGGTGGAGTGGGTGTATCCTCATCGCTGTAATTCTTTCTCTCTCCGCTGCTGGCGCCACTTGTACTCGTCGAGGAGTGGTAGCCATTACTTAATGCGGCGGGTGAACTTTCTCCCTCCCTATCGATTGAAAATAGTTTCAATTACATTTGTTAAATCAAATAACAGGTAGCATTGACATAGAATTTATACGACAAGCAAGTGACTTTACTTTTGAATACAAGAAAAAATGTTCCATATAATTAGATATTTCAATGGCTATTAGGATTGTGACATTGTCAAGACTAGTTATATAGTCAGAAATAGCTATTGACATCATTAATTTACATTCAAAATAAAGATTGAGTGTATATATTTCAAGTCGAATTAACTGTTCAGTATAAATCAAGGTCTTACATTCTCAAGACATTAAAAAAGTACAGTTGACTAACCGACTGTTGGAGTCGTGCGTAGTAGGTTTCTTGTAGTGGGAGATCCTCTGTTTCTTGATTGGAGGAGGAGCGGCGACTATGGTTATACCCTGCCCCTGCCCTTGAGGATGGCCTTGGGATCCCGTATAAGGGTGCGCCGAAGAGACAGGGGGAGGAGGAGCAGATCTCTTCATGGGGGGTGGAGGGGAGGGCGAGTGGCCCGAGTCTGAGCTCAAGGGGGGCGTTAAGTTTTGCGGCTTGCGACTAGAAAAATAACACAGATATTATTATACAATTGTTACACACCTGTAACGGTTGTCAATAAATTCTTAGAAATATTTCATACGTGCGAGTGCCAGTGGCAAAGCGTAACTAACTCTCGGAAGGAGGTTAAAAAAGTATAATCAAAATCAATAGTATGTTCCATAATAATTATTCAAGCTCCAATTTAAATTCAATGGATGACCCTTTATCAATAGTTATTAACGGGTATCTAAGGTCACCTTTGTGGAATATGCAGTTCTTATTTACAATATGGCTTTAGACTCTTTTTTAATAGTTAAACAACAAATAAGTAACAGAAACCCTATAAGTGTCAGTTTCTTCATGATTTTAATCAAAACAAATGGAGATTATTTACTAATCTATATCGATATTCCATTCATTTTGTAATAATATGAACATGGGGAGAATTTCTGTCAGGCCAAACAATTTCAAACATGTTTCTCTTTTACTAATATTTTTTGTTGCAAATCATGAACTATGCAAATTAAGACCTAGACTCCATTATGATCTCTCCATGTCATAAAGAGATCATAATTTCAAATAAAACTTGAATGTGTTCAATAAAATCTTAAATAAATTGAGCTCCTTGACAAAGTTATTCAATATTTGATGCTAGGATTGCTTGAATTTCATTTCGCCACTGCACATATTCATGTAAAGGGATAATTAAAATTTTGATTAATTAACTAGATAATTTGTAACACTGGTTTTCGCTCTGAATTACTTTTCAAAGCATGCATCCAAGATGTAGAATGATAGTAAAAAATGCATACCTTTTGAGTATTTGCTTCTCCTCATCAGTATAAAATGGCCAGTCTTGGTTGACGTCATTCCACAGGTGCGTGTGCAGATGTATGCAATTGTCTTTCATACTCGAGATCTGCTGTAGCACAGTCTTTATCACATTTTTTTCCTTATCTTTAAGTCCCTCTGGAATATTAAGACACAAAATTCATAGTAAATAAATAAATCACACAATAAAAACTAAGAGCAGGTTCGATTCGATTTAATCTGATTGTTCTTATGTTATCATCATCAGCCTACATCAATCCACAGCTTGGTTTCCTAGCTGATTAACTTCTCATGGTAATGTGTATTGTGCTGCCACATACTGTACTGTACATTTTAACTATTTCATCAGTTTGGCAGTCCTAAGTCCGTTATTTGAATGTTTTATAATGGATGGATTACATTTGTAGAGGGAATATATAGTTTTGGAGTAATGTGCGTTACCCCTGTTCTCTGTGCTTTGCCAATCTTTATGTATTCATTATGCAATACAATAGTAGCTGAAAACTTACCGGATTTAATTCTATTGTACAGGTCGGGCTTTTTGTATGGCCGTAAAGCCAACAGTTGGATTAGTCGTTCCCTGAAAAGAAGATATTTTTTAACATTTATAAATAAAATTGATGTTTCTATAAGAGAATGATTGTTAAGGAGTGCAACGGTTCTTTTTCATCTACTAAATATTGTGATTTTTATTCTCTACATAGCCAGAATTTCCCGATATTATTACTGATATACAAATACATCATATTATTTCGTGTAGTAAAAGATGGCCTTCAAGAATAGCTGAAATACACCAATCGAAAAAAAGGCAGCATGAATGAAGGCTTTCTAGAGGTATCTGTAATACAAATCCTAAGCTAGATACAGTATAGCTACGTGAATAATTTTTAACACAGAAAGCTGCTTGAAGTAACATAGGATAAATATTTATGATTTTTCTGAATGGTTACTTACTGTGGTATTAGCTTCTTGTAAGACACCTCGTTTTTATGTATCTCATGGTTGAAATTAAGAAATAAAAAAATGATGTATTATAAAATTACTCACTTGATAGGTCGCCTAAGAAGATTAGGGTTGCCGACGACCGGTTTGGCAGTCGGCTGATGAGGGGGAGCCGGTCTGGGCTGACCACCCCCATGTCCATTGTAACCATTGTGGCCATTGTGGTTGGTGTTGGCGGTCCCGCCATTTTGACTACCATAGCTGCTGCTGCCGTTTTGATTGGAAGTATGGTTGTTGCCGGTGATATTATGGTTACTATTGGTGCTGTTTATGTGGTTTCCATTGTGGCCGACATTGTGGTTACTGTTGTAACCGGAGCCATTGTTAGCGAGGGAAGCGTTATTGTTACTATTACTACTGTTGCTGCTGTTGTTGGCGCTATTATTGTTGTGGTAGTTGTTACTAATGTGGTTGTTGGTATTGTGGTTATTAGGGTGGCTGTGGCTGGAGGAGTGTGGATGGCCGCCGGGGTTCGCCAGAGGGGAGGGAGGAGCACGGGGCGGAGGCGGCCGTTGCTGGTTTTTCACTTTCACCTTCCGGCCAATGTCCGTCTGGTTAGGTTTTATCACCCGCGTACTGTGAAAATACAACAATAAAAATATCAAATACAGATCAAGCAGCAGAGTGCCATCATTGGCATTGAAATCATGCTTCGGTTTTACTCTGAAACTTCTCAAGAAGCAAAGAAACTTTCTTAATTAAAGCTGTTATGAGGACTCATTATGTACCATTTGCTTTTAAGGTTCTCGGCGTCGACGGTCATCCGTTGCTTGGTGGCCTCGTAGACGTCGTCATTAGCCTGCACGCGCATTCTTGTTGGCATGGCCCCCAGCGCGCGGAGAGGCTTGCCATACCCACTTTGCTGCAGGCATTCAAACGATCCCTATAACACACATAACAGACATTACAATCCATACCAAAATCCTGTATAAGTTACCATGTGCTTGTCAACAGCAGTGTAACACATCTTCTAATGAGTGGAATAAATTTCCTAATATAAAATAGTAGATATGGAGAAATTTGAAACACTTATTATAAAATCATAAAAAAATTATTGAATAATTTGGTGTCTGATAATTTGGTGTCTGATAATTTGGTGTCTGAGTGTAATGTGTAGTTATATTTTAACAGACCATTTTAGGAGGCTATTTACAGTTATTACCTTAATTCCTTAGCTCCGTTTCTTATATTTATATACAAAATAATAAAATATTAGGATTTTTATGGACTTATATATTATTCTGTATTTATGATTATTAAATGTGAAATAGATTTCGAATAGAGAAACGAGCTCATTATGCTCGATATAATATGTATTATGAATGTCGTTATTTCTGACGATAATTTTGCTTGACAGGGAAAGTGTAACATTAATATCATTTAATCATAGCGCGATCCACGAACATTGATGGACTTCGCTTGCGTAAAGTTTTCCGAAAGATACAAAAGACAATAGAATCCAAATTCGAAATATCAATAGTTATAATGATGATAATAATTCTGACAAGACGAGATGATCGTTCGTCAGGGCCATGACCTGGTTGAGCCGAGCGCGGGCCAGGCCTTGGTCCATTTGCAAATCGTTTCGGCAAATGCATGCGCATCGAACCATTGGCAAGCGTCCCAGAACGTGAACACGTCTATTGGCTTGACATTCGCCGGGTCGTTTCAAAGGCGACTTGCGCATACAATATAAAAATAAATCACGGCGACTGTCTTTTCAACAATTCAAAAAATGTTTCAGAGTAGTTAACGAAATTTAGCAACAAAAAATAAGGCCAGCGATAATTTGAAAATATGTATTGACAAATAATCAGATTTTTTTCAGCTTATACTTTATGTACAGTCCGAAGATGTGATAGAACTAGTTCTGATTTTAAATTAAAATCTGGTTTGAAATAAGCGATTTAAAAAATTCAACTGTTTATTTGTTCATTGTTATAAAAGTGTTCATTGACTACAACTCTAAGCCGACAGTAATGATCGGAATGCATATTCTGTTAAATAAATATTCTCGAAACAAAAAGAAAAATAAAAACTTCTCCATCTATGTATGCACACTCGAGTTTTGTATGTAGTTAAGAACATCTGAGTAAATAACAAGAAAAGATAATCCATGTCAATAAATAATTAATATATCGCTAATAAATTGCTTTAAAAATAAAATGCCAAAACGTTTGAGGTCAAGATGAATAATAATTGATTTTCTATTAATCTCTCGTATATAATACATACTAAAAATGTTAATTCAAACACTAATATAAGTTAGAGATAAGGTAGTTGCATGACGAAATGAATTAAATTGAAATATAATATGCCGGCATTAACACGTTTTGAATTTAAAATATAGAATGTACTCGTATTTGTTGATAAAATATGCTGATTTGAATATCGCATACACTCGTGTACACATTGATTAAAACAAAATCAAAGTATGGATTTTTTTTAGATAAATATTTTAAAGTTGTTTGTTGACCATTTATTATTGTTGAATTGTGTGCTTTTATCAAAGAGTAAGAATATTGAAGCGATAACATGTTTCCATTTAAAAATAAAACGATTGCGGGAGTTAAACATATTTTTATCAGCTTAAATATGACTATATTGAAGAAAAACGGTTGAACCGAGTGGCAGACCATCTGCAACAATTTTTCCACACTTTTGACGATAAATATTTACATCGAAGCCCTGTCACATAATGAGATTTAAATAATACAGTAGTTATCAAATACAATAAACAACAAGTAAATGCGAATGTGGTGAAATAATAAAAAAAACGAATAAATTATAAACACTATTATAATAAATACGGATAGGCACAAAAGTAGTACCTAAGTTACCGCTGTATTTCTGCGTACACGTATTTCTTAATTTTTTTTTTTTTGTAAAAACAACAAAAAGGGATATGATAACATTGGGTCGATTTGTCATGTGAATCTCCGTGTTTGTTTGAAAGTAGACTTACTATTTTAGGGTAACGTGGTACATATTATTACAAAAAGGTTCGCCATGGCTAAAATCAAGGTAAGTTGAAATATATATCGAAGGTCGACATCGGAATCATTGCACATTCGACAGTTGTTTGAGACTGGTGATTTAAAAAAACGCATGCACACCATGTTGCCCACAACAGTGCAGAAACCATCGTTAATAAAAAAACTATTTTTGAATAAAAGTCATTTTAACCCGTAGCATCACACGAATGATTTATTTTCAACAGTGTAAATTGCCTGCTCTCTTATGTGACAATAAATAATTTGTAGGATGCCGATTTCATCCAATTAGAGTGTCCTCATATGACGGTTGAAAGAGAAGAATTTTTCAAGTTGGTTTATACAAGAGTCAAATGTATAGTTATCAAAGCGTAGTTTAAAAATTTGATAAAATATTTTTTTTCGATTACCCTTGAATGTGTAATGCTTCGCTATCGAACAGTTATGAACGACACGTGTATGGGTGGGTCACTTACTACAGTGCTTCCCAATTAATTTTATGTCGCGACCCCCTAAATCTGAAATAATTATTCCCCCCCCCCGCAATTTTTCTTTTTTTTTATGGTTAAATATTTATTTGGCAATAACTATCACAATTATAATACAGATATTTATATCCAGTACAAAACTATAGGAACTTGCATAAAAACATTTTTTTTAAAGTAAAAACTATACACACATGAAACAATTTAATGCGATAGATGAGGTCGCATGT